>BJCM01064608.1:0-13314 GCA_018326385.1 Flaveria bidentis | reverse complement strand
GATTTTCTGTTGCTTCCAGTGAATTAATTTGAGATTCTACTTGTTTAAAATAGAGTTGTTGAGTTGTTGAGCTAGATCTATTAAAATTACATTGAACTTGTTTGAATCTGTGAAAATGGCAACACCAACTAATGATCCTCACAATACTGGCTCCTCGACAAAGCCTCCGATGCTTGTTAGGAGTGAGTATAACATATGACAATGCCGAATGCTTCATCACCTGTCTGTCAATAGCTCAGGTTGTTGGAAATCTGTGGTTCATGGACCATACAAGCCTATTGTTGAGGATCGAAGATCTAGTTTGATCAATTAGGTTAAGATTTGCAGCGGAATAGTACTAGAATTAGATGAAATGTAAGCAAGAATAATACGAATATTCAATCAAACAGTGACGGTTATAGAGAGAGAGTTTTCTGCAAAAGATAATATACATTCACTCATAAGCTTCGGCCATTTACAAATTAGGTCAACATTCCTTTTATAGAGGAATGTGACGTCAGCAGATGTCACCTGATAGTGACATCTAACAAATTATACAAACAACTAAAACTAACTGAAAACTACTGAAGATGTCCACAACAATTGAGGACATCTTACAATAAAAGCTTAAGTATTCTATAACTACTGAACCTACAACATCTGAAGTGTAAGAACTTTAGATGCTTTACATTATACTAAACTACTGATTACAAACTACTGAAAAGTAAAGACAACTACTGAAAGTAAATAATCACAACTATTGAAGATAACTTCTTCAGCTGTTATGACAACTTCTGAAAACTTTGTCTTCAGACTTTATCATCAAACTTTGTCTTCAGACTTTGTCTTCAGCTGATGTCTTTAGACTTTGTCTTCAGCAGATGTCTTCAGACTTTATCTTCAGACTTTGTCTTCAGACTTTGTCTTCAGCTGATGTCTTTAGACTTTGTCTTCAGACTTTGTATTCAGACTTTGTCTTTAGACTTTTTCTTCAGACTTTGTCTTCAGCTGATGTCTTCAGACTTTGTCTTCAGCTGATGTCTTCTTCAGTTGTTATGATGTCTGTGGGACTTAAAGATTTTTCTGATCTGGCTCATTGGTTCTTTTGGTCCAACACTCTCCATAAGAATTCATCATCAACTAATGTGAAGGAGTTGGTTCTTGATCTTTTCTTCCTTTCCAATCTTCTTTTGTGCTCATCATCCTCTCTTTTTTCTTCTTTAATCACATCATTCTTGAATTTCGTCTTTAACTTTCCTACCAACACAGAGAAATCTTTTCCCCTAGAGTGAATTGGATAGTTAGATATTATTATACTTTGTAGATCCTTGATATCTCTCTCATGCAGGCTCAACAATGCTTCTGTATCATGGAAGTACTGGATTCTTCCAGATGTTCCTTTGATAATTGCATAATCCTAGTCTGGATCATATTTCCAGGCCATAATCCTGTTTTCTTCCACAGAAATAGGAGTTGTGATGTGATCATATAGCTCTATCAGTGTTGATTTTTGTTTAGTAATTTCCATAATAGTTGTGCCTAGAGGCCACACTTTACCAGGAATCACTGCCCCTAGTTCTCTTATTAGCTTATCTTTGCCTTTGTGTTGATCTTTGGATTCAATAGTTACAGGATCAGTAGAAAGTTTTGCTTTTTTTCTCATAGGATGGGTTTGGAGCTTCAGTTCTGAATCTCACCCCTATCAAGCTCAACCGCCATTACATGCTCCATCATCCTCCTGAGTTCGCTAACTTTTCTTCCCTTAAGCTCATGTGCCTTGTAGTTGTGACCTTGTAGCCAACAGACCATATTGTACTTGTTGAGATTTGCTGTGACACAGTGGCCTAGTTCTTTCTTGATTTTCTAAATGGCTTGAAATGTTGTGAATGATTCATAATCACAATTAGGAATCATAAATCTAGCCACCTCAAACTCCTTCAGCACATCTTTCATCTCACTCATGCTCATCCTTTCCACCATGTCATACGGAAAGCCATGATTTATTAGGGTCATAAACATTGTAGATTATGGCCTTTCTTCAAGTATGTCTTTAGTAGTCAGTAGGTCATTAGCCTTTTCTTCTTTCTGATCTTTGATAGCTTAGCTAAAAGGAAAGAAATCAAATCTGTGTAACTAATTCAAAGTTTATGGAAAATGATAGTACATAGGGAAAAGAGAGTTTGGGCATTTAAAATATTTTTTAAATGATTAAGATGCAAAATTCAATGTATAAGTCTGAGAAGTCCAAGCAAAATAAAAGGAAAAATGATAGTTAAACTAGCAAACTACTGAGGTAACATAGAGAAAGGAGACCTACAGGCTGCTAGTTCATTATATGATGCGTCGGTAGATTCAACACAATAGATGAGTAGACCTCATTGGTGGTTTAAAACTTCAAACTAAGTTCTTCAATTAGTTGTGGGTTCCCATCTTATCCCTGGTTAACACAATCAACGAAGTTCCAATAAAGGGTGAAGAGCAAAATAAACGCCACAAATGTGTGCGGACGACCTAAAAATGAGCAAAGCACATGAAAAAAAATGAAAAATACAATCAAGCTAATAACTTATGTTGTTAGTGCATTATGTGTAAAAAGAAAATATATGCTCTAACAAAAAGATAGGTTGTGTGCCTCTTTGTTGTGCGGTGGCACTAACCTGAGGATAAGGATAACCTAAATATTCTAGAATTCATTGTTGTTTACGCCTCTTTGTTGTGCGGTGGCACTGACCTGAGGCTTAACATCTCTTTGAAAGCTCTTAGAATAGTTTCTTCTTGTAATATACATGTAGAGTGCTTAAAAATCTCCTGAGGAACATTGATTACCATATAAGCGTGGGATCCACAAATGCTCGTTGAAATAATTAAACCTTAACTTATCACCAATGTGTGTCAAACGTCTGTGTATGGATTTAAAAGGATAAGTATATTGACAATCATTGTGAGCTATAGTTCTTGAAAGTCAAAATCATTGTGTGCAACTGGTAGTTCTAGTATGATTTCCTAAACTTGCTATTGACTCTCGGATCAAAACAAGAATCGAGCATCAAAATGGTAAATGAAAATGTCCCAAATGATTCTGATACAACTGTATGATTCCATAATGAATTGTACTAGATATGATAAAACTAAATTGAAGCTCTGCTATCCAAGAAGTCAAATTAGTTAGAAGTACTCTAATAGGTTGAATTCATTCCCTCGTCAAAATGCAAAAATATGTCTTGTTATTGTTTTTAATTTCAAGTTGTTTTATTGAATTTTAGTTAATTGTAAAGTAAGTGTCAGACTCAATAACTCGTTGTAATCTGTGAATCACTCACACAAAAGGGTCGTGTCTGAGGTGACCAAGATGTTCAAAATTAAAATAAGTCACGTCTAAGGTGACAAATCATTTTAAGTAAAAGGATCACGTCTAAGGTGATCAACAATTGTCTTCAAATTAAAAAAGGTCATGTCTAAGATGATCATCGCTAGTAATATTTTATCTAGAGTTAAAAGGCTAAGTGTTTGAAAGGTCTTAAGGTCAAACTTACAAGTATGAGCCATTCGTACGACTGGACCATGAGTATAGACCGGTCGCACGAATGGAGCATGAGAATGAATCATTCGCATGATTGGATCATGAGTATGAGCCAATCGCACGAATGGAGGTGACTGACTGAGTGAATTGCACAACTGTAACTAGTTGCATGACTGAATGTGACCGACTGAGCCAGTCGTACGACTGAGCCCCAGTCGCCCAAATGAAACGTGCGAATAGGTCCAGTCGCATGACTAACACCGAGCCGCACGACTGAAGATAAAATCAGTATAAATAGGGCTAAAGTCAGTCACATATCCTTATCACTCTTCAATCGCTCCCAAATCGCCCGAATGCACAAACACTCTGCCAAAATTTGATTTAGTCGATTTCTTACTGCTATTGTGTTACTGACCAATACTCTCATCATCTGCAAGTAATTTGTGATTAAAATCACACAAAATGCACGGTGAAATCAAACCCTAACAGGTCTAAATCGATTAAAATCAAGAAATAAGTAACAACCATCAATAAAACCACCTAAACGTGTAAAATGGTTAAATTGAGGGACATTCTGTGATTGTTAGGGTTTGTGCCAGTCTAAAGAGTCAACACACAACGTTTAACATCAAGCTTTTACCTAGATTCGAGGTTAGAGGGTCGAACAAAGAATTATGCGACTGGACATTCCGAATGAACTTCAATCGCATGATTTAAATGAGCGAATGACTCAATCGCATGATTGAACCATGCGTATGAATTCAGTCGCATGACTGGTTCAACCGCATAGAACAACATACGACTCCGTTAAGTCGTAGGTTTATTCGCACGACTAAACTCATTCACACGACTAAGTCTCAGTCGCACTGTCCATTCGCATGACAGAACAGAAGGATTCAAGTTCTTTAAATTCAAATGGCATTCACTTACACAAACTATAACGTTCATATATCTTGTCTGACAGAAACATGGCGAGTAGATGGACGATGAGCACAACGCATAACATCTGTGCTCATATTGATATTTCATCCCAGAACACTTATAAGTTAGCGGGTATTATTACTTTTCTAAGGAGATCGAGGATCTTTAAGGCTATCGCCACACCATGCACACCATACAGATCTCTTCACCAGGCTTTCTAGGAAATCGCGGTTGTAGATAGGTCCTCAGAGCATCATTTTATTCGTATTTCCATTTTCGAGCAAGAGATTAAGGTCAACGAGCAAG
Organism: Flaveria bidentis; assembly: GCA_018326385.1. Lineage (NCBI taxonomy): Eukaryota > Viridiplantae > Streptophyta > Magnoliopsida > Asterales > Asteraceae > Flaveria > Flaveria bidentis. Next base: position 8,588 of record BJCM01064608.1, on the reverse strand, counting down.
CTCTAGGGAGATTTTTAGAGTTGGGTTATGACAGTGACTACCCTACCCGACTGCATCCACTGAAAGTTCGAGGGTGCTTTCTTTGGGCTAAGTACTCGGGGGACATAAACGCAAGTGTGCTCAACAAGAGCAACCTGTGCCCCCAATTCAAGTATTTAGCCCATGTGCTGTTCAAGTGCATAGCCTCGAGGAAGGGAGGCTTTGATGAGTTTTCCGACCAATTCCAGAACGCTTACGTAGCTCTGGTACTGAACCATCCATTCAGTTTCTCACGGATGATATTCACATATTGGGTCGAGAACATAGAGGCCAAAGGCAAGGAAGGCTTCTACATGTACCCCAGATTCGTACAGATGATCATAGACCAGAAGCTTCCTTCACTGCCTAAGGAAAGTGAGGATGCAGTCACACTTGAGGTCATGGATGACACTACCCTCGGAAGGATGAAGGTATACCGGGGCAAGCAGGTAAAGCCCCTGGTAAAGAGAATATTTGGGCATCTAGCCCGGGAGGATTATGTGGCACCAGCTAGGAGGAAGTAGCGCCACGACGATAGTGATTCTGATGTTGAGCACATTGCTCTACCCTCCGATGACTCTGACGATGATGGTCAAGGAGGTGATGGTCCGGGTGGACCCGAGCTGGCTCCCATCCACCCTGATTTTCAGATGGATAAGAAGGAGGAGTCGGACGAGGAGCCTCTGGTACAGACGGTGGGGAGCCGGGTAGTAGCCACTAAGAGAGGGCTCAGGACGGTTGGTGGACCCCACGATGAGTCCGAGGATGCTACTACTGCTGATACATATTCATCATATACCCCGGACCAGCCCAACAGCCAAGGGGGAGCATCTATCTCCAAGGGCTCTAGGAAGAAGAGGATGGCCTACCCTTATGGCAAAAAGGGTAAGCAACCCAGATTCACTTTGACCTTATCTACTACCACTGCCACAGCCACCACTACTGCCACAACCACCACCACATCTACCACCACCACTTCCACACCACTTCAACACTACTTACCAATACTATCACACTCCCAACCACCACCACTACAACCACCTATACACCATCCACCCCTATCCCACCACCCATATTCACCACCTCCGTTACTACCACCACCAACCACCAAGCAGGTCCATTATCCCAGCCTACCTTCACCACATGACCCACTCTACCCTTCATTGGGGTAGAGGAACAACTGGCTGCACTAAACCGCATGGGGCTGAAGCTGTTAGCTGATGATGAAGAAAGAGCTGCTTAGCTGAGTTAGCTTGTGGAGCAAAATACTGCCCAAGCACAACAGATTACCTAGCAAGCACATCAAATCACCCAACTTCAGGAGCTAAATGACCAATCAGTAAAGAGGATTGAGGAGCTGGAGGCCTCAAACAAGACAATCATATTCAAACTAAAGGGATCAAAAGATGAGCCCCTGAAGATTAAAGAAGGTGATGGTGATGATGATGATGATGATGATGATGATGATGAAGATGATGAGGATGGTGATGATGATGAGACTGATGAAGATGACAGTGATGGTGAAGTGTCAAAGGGAAAGAAGAGAGGAGACGATGATGAATAAGGTGATGCAGCTGCATCAGCCTATGCTCAGGGTCAAGAAAGGAGAACCAAGAGAACACAAGACCAAGGAGCATCATCCTCCGTTCCTCCTGCTGAGAAGCCTACGATTCAAGACAAAATCAAACATCTTAGCAAGATGAATATGATGTTGCTCCCTTACAGCAAATCAAGTCTCAATTCACCATGATTCTTGATTTGCAAGGGATTATCAGAAGGTCCATGAGCTATACTCCCGAAGAAGGAGAAATCATACACAACCAGACTGATGAGCAACTTGTAGAGATGTTCAGGCTAAATCCAGACAAGATTGTCAAAGATGCACCTACTTTTTATGTGACAAGTGACAACAAGCTAAACGATGTATATGAAATAGAGATTGAGGATGTCACGGCTGAGTACTATCCAGAGTACACTGACCGAGAGGGCAATGCGATTCCCAACTTGGGTGACACTCTCGGCAGGGCTACGTTAGATAAACTGGATGAGATGGAAAATGAAACAGAGAAGAATGAAAGCCAAGCACAAGCCTCAGACACTGATGTTGATTTAAAAAGGGCTGAATGGGCGGCTTGTTTTGCTGAGATAAGAGCTCAACGCACTGCTCAAAATCCGAATGCCTACACCAAGCTCTACAAGGTCAAGAAACATCTAAAGGTGTCGGGCAAGATCATTGCATGGACATATTTTGAGGATCTTAACGTATATGCAGTTAAGAGGAAGAAAGGAATTGAGTACTTTAGATTCCCTCATGATCTGAAGACTTTTCCTGGTTTTGAGCTCAACCAGCTGGCACGCTTAAACTTGTTATATGGTGATCCGAGGAAAATGTCAGGCTGGTTTGAGGTTGCACTAAAGAAGAAATACCACACCAGGTGGATAAACTTCAGACCTCAACAACCGACAAGGTATATCCATAGGTCTGAGGTGAATCCCATTACTAGAAAGCCAAAAATAGTGCTGAAGTGGAGTCCTTCGCACACAATGTCTAAGATTCTCTTACAGGAAATGCACATGACTTCACTCCACACTTTAAATGGTGGTATTATGATTGGAGAACAGGAGAAATGGTCATAGTTCTACAGAGAGAGAGCATGATGGAAACTGGCTAACAAACTTGTCTGCTGAAGATGTTTATACATTATACAAGTGGCCATTATTCTATGACGCATAAGACATTGTACAAGCCCTCCAGTTCTAGAACGTTATACGACTCTACTTTGCATTCGAAATACATGTAGGAGTTACTCAAGAGGAGAAGTACAAGAAGTTTGAGGAGCTAATGAAGAATGTTAGACACTATTGTAAACTAGGTCCAAGGGGGATTTTGTTGATACATATGTACCTAGTTTAGAAGCTTAATGTAAAATGTCTTTCATGTCTTACATATATGTAATGAATGGGTATGAGTGAAATACAATATGTGATTGATGCTTATAATGTTTAATGTTTCATTGTTTATTATGTGATAAATTATATTGAACTAACTATATAGGTTTGTGGTTGTTGAGCATAGTTCGTAGTCAATAATGATTGAGAAACGTGTTCAAAATTAATCGTATGAAGTCCTCATGCGAATGGACCATGCTGATGGACCATACGCATGCATACTTCATGCTAATGGACAAATCACACAATTGAACCAGGAGACTAGATGAGTCGCACGATTGAGACATGAGATTGACTCAGTCACACGACTGCAGCTTCAATCATGTGTATGGATCAATCGCATGATCCAGTCGTACGACTGAACCATACTAGTGGCCCAGTCGCACGATTGAAAAACCCTAACCTTTAAATACCACTTAATTTGTGGAAAAACAAAAGAATTCGAATACCTACGCACATAATCGTACACTAGCCGTCCAGAGACTCAAGAAAACATGTTCCAACTTCATAGATCGCAGTTAATCTCTTTCTAATCGTTCTTAACGTTTTCTTTAATCGTTAGATTGATTTGAACTGCGTTCTCACTGATTGAATCTCCAATCAAATAGGATTCCGCACTATTTGATCTAGTATACGCACATTATCAGTTAGTACTCCGTACGTACACGGTGCTAACAATTTTGTCTTTAACTTTCCTACCAACACAGAGAAATCTCTTCCCCTTGAGTGAATTGGATAGTTAGAAATTATTATACTTTTTAGATCCTTGATATCTCTCTCATGCAGGAATATCAATGCTTCTGTATCATGGAAGTACTGGATTCTTCCAAATGTTCTTTTAAAAATTGCACAATCCCAGTCTGGATCATATTATTAGGCCATAATCCTGTTTTCTTCCACAGAAATGGGAGTTGTGATGTGATCATACAGCTCTATCAGTGTTGATTTTTGTTTAGTAATTTCTCTAACAGTTGTGCCTAGAGGCCACACTTTACCTGGAATCACTGCCTTTGGTTCTCTTATTAGCTTATCTTTTCCTTTGTGCTCATCTTTGGATTCAACAGTTACAGTTCAACAAAAAGTTTGCTTTGTTGCTCATAGGATGGATTTGGAGCTTCAGTTCTGAATCTCACCCCTGTCAAGCTCAATTGCCATTACATGCTCCATCATCCTCGTGAGTTTGCCAAGTTTTCTTCTTTTAAGCTCATGTGCCTTGTAGTGGTGACCCTGTAGCCAACGTACCATATTGTACTTGTTGAGATTTGCTGTGTCACAGTGGCCTAGTTCTTTCTTGATTTTCTGAATGGCTTGAAATGTTGTGAATGCCTCATAATCACAATTAGGAATCATAAATCTAGCCACCTCAAGCTCCTTCAGCACATCTTTCATCTCACTCATGCTCATCCTTTCCACTATGTCATACGAAAAGCCATGATTTATTAGGGTCATAAACATTGAAGATTCTGGCCTTTCTTCAAGTATGTCTTTAATGGTCAGTAGGTCATCAGCCTTTTCTTCTTTCTGATCTTTGGCAGATTCATCCTTTGTGAGCTCATTCCATTCATCATCACTTACTGTTTCAGCAGGAGACATAGGCTTTAAGGATGAAGATTCAATAGATTTTGATCTTTAAGGTGAATCTTGTATTTCAATCATTTCGTTCTTCACAAATCCCAAGTACTTCCTCTTTCTTCTGTATTGTATAATTTGCTTTGTGGTATCAGAAGATTCTTTTGTTTGATTAGTTGCAGGAGCAGCATTTGATTCAAGCACACATATTTTCATTTTTAGCTGCTCAAGCTCTTTTTCTTTGCTTTTCAACAAGGTTGATTGAGCAGAAAGAGAGTTGGTTACTTGATCAATTTTCAGCATCAACTTCTCTTTTCATCCCTCTCAAACTTTATTGATTCTTTGAGCTCAGATTCTTGTTGAAGCAGAGCATCAATCACTTCATTATTGCATTGAACATCTTCTCTTAATCTTTTGATTCTTGTTGCTTGCTGCATCAGCTGATCATCCTTTCCTTTGATTATCCCTTTTAGCTCTTGAATTCTTTGCTTTCTACAGTTAGACTTTACTACCAGCTTGTTGTACTTAGCCACAAGGTAGCTTTTGCTTAATGGGATGTCATTATCACTCAGATCATGTTCATTGTAAGCAATAACTTCCTCATATTTTTCTTCTTTTCTCTTTTCTTCTTGTTTTCCACCAATCTCATCTTTATGTTCTTCAGTATGAGCAGCCACACTTGCTGAGCTTGAGCATTCATCTTTTGATTGATCATGCTTATCATTATAAGGTTGTGATTCGAGATTCATGGTGTGTACTAAAGGCTCTGTTCGATTGGAGGCAACTGGATCTTCATAGTTGGAGAGTGATAATGGAATGGTGCTTGCTTGAGAGATCAACTCAGTCTCACCAGAGTGGATTGAGTTTACAGACTGAGTAACAGAAATGGGTTCAGTATGCACACTCTCATATAATTGCTGAGTAAATGGAGAGATGGGCTGTGTTTCTTGAGTGGATGAGGGAGATTGTTGGGTGTGCTAGAGTGAGTGGGTGAGATAGGTTGAGTATTTTGACTTGTAGGAGAAGGGGGTTGTGGAGATTAAAGTTGATGGTGAATGGGTGATAAATTTGGTGAGTGTGTGGCTTGTATAGAGTTGGTTGGAGAGTCCTCCTGTTGATCTTCCCACACAAGCTCTTGAGGAATGTTTGTAGTAGCATCAACCATATGAGAAAACATGGGCATGTCTCCTCCTTCATACCTTCCACTTATGTTGTTCAAGACAGACCTACTCAAATGAGCTTGCACCAACACATCTCCGTCTCTTTCTAATCCAGGAAATTCACCATTGATTATCAGCTGTAGGAACCTTGGAAATATGAACATTTTGTCATCCCTTTGAACTTTGATGTGGTCACTCAGATAGTTGAAGATGTAATTTGAGTAGTTGTATATTCTTCTTTCAAAGATGCAAATGATTCCTGATGATATGTGCCTAGAAAATCTGTCGAGCCCAGACTTCCTATTGGATATGCATTTAAGATAAGTGTGGCATAAGAATCTGTAAGGCTTGCATAATCTTCCTTTCTTGATCTCCCCCTTCGCAAAATCACCATCATACCCCATAAGTAAGAACACATTCTCTATGTATTCATTGTCGAACACATCAGGGTGACCAACTTCTTGTTCTCCCAACTCCAGATTCCTCCTGATAGTCTGCTCTGTCACTCTCAATCTTTGGTTCTTTATTTCCGCCACAATAACTTATCCATCTTCTTCTATATGTGTTGAGTTCCAGAAGTCAGAGATGTACGATCGATGTATCACGGGTTCTGCAGGTAAGGCATAGAATAGCCTGGATCTTCTTAGATACCGAATGATGTCTTGACATCCTTCTGAAGCAGGGTCGTTAGAGTTTAGGAACAAACACACATTGTACTCTTTTGCATATCGATTATCCATCTGTTCATGAGATAAAGACGATTTTGTTAGAAACACATTATTGATATGAGAATACGAATAGTTGTGAGATTAGGCAAGAATCAAACGGTTCATTATTGAACTTTATGACATGTTTTACCTTGAACACAGTGATTTGAGAGCAGAGATATATGTTTGTTTGATGTTTTGATTTGGTAATATTTGAATGTTATAGAAGGGGGAAAAGTTTGTTGAGAGCATGTTTTTCTAGGTCTGAAATGTGTTCTTAAAAAGTGAGTAATGAATATTGAAGTCAAAGAACATCATTTATACTCTCTTAGAAACATTAATTTTATTTATTTATAACGTGGGACCCTCAACAACTTAACTTTTCCACACTTCTCAGTTCATCCGCATATTATCTACGGATACCATATATCATCTGCAGATGAATTAAAAACTTATACTGATTAAGTATAATATAAAATTTTCATAGATTACTAGACTATGAAATTAGCTTATACTTTATGAGCTTTGCTCATCCGTAGTTTACCAATCTAGGGATAGACATTTAAAATTTCAACACTGTAGATTCTACTGATGCTTAAGACAACACTGTATCATCTGCTGATGCTTAAAACGACACTATAGCATCTGCTGATGCTTAAAGAGCACTTGTTAAGAAATTTATTTTGTTGTGTGGTCCAAGTCCACTGCTTAGAACCATTTATTGCTTTTGGACCTTGTTGACTTAGTATTCAAGACAATTGAGCACAAGAAAGTTTGAATAATTTAAAAGAAAACTTCATGTATCCAGGAGCTAAGTTGGTGTTCAGGTTCTAATTCCTTCAAATTGATAATGAAATAGAAAAATCTACTAATTGATTAACTTTTCTTCATGAATTCTACTCCCCCTAATCTTGTGATTAATGATGACAGAATGCATTTATCATAAATTTCTAAAAAGAATATCATGAGTGTTATGTAACTGTATGACGATGCACTAGCATATATACACATATGATTGGATCATACTATAATGCTGAGCATCTTTCTCATGAGTTATTTTGTTGAATTAATACCTGAACAAATTTCTGATTGCAAATATATTGTCCACTTAAATCCATACAAGAGTTAATGTATCAACTAGGCATGTTGTTTATCATGTTTTCATATTGATTAGGAATAACTGGTATGGGCTTCACATTCAATTCACGAAGATTTTGTCCTCCCTTTGCAAGTCAAATCATCACTTTTTCACACTTAATAACCATGTACTTTAAGTTATAAGTTCTATCTTGAGATACATTGGTCATCTCATTAATGCATTGATATAAAAGCTCTAGATTAATATAAAATTGATCACATAGGATTCTTTTGAGAGCTTCGATATGAGCATCATCAGGTCACTTGGTCTTTACTCATGTAAAACAGAGGTGCCTTTAACCCAGGTCTTTGTTAACACAAAACAGAGGGATGATGAGGATCATGATCTTTTCACCATTTGGATATTGATATACAACATGGTGATCATACACCCAGGTCTTTGTTTACACAAAATAGAGGGAGTATAATTTGCAAAAAAAATATTATAAAGTGTCGGTACATAGTATGTTTAGATGAGTAATTTGATCACATCATAATAAGACTCACTTTGTATCCTCAAAATGAAGTTTCCCACAAGCAATCACTTTGCATTACGTTTGGCATGCACTAAGTGTAGTTCCACTCAAGATGAACCTACTCACATATCAAGAAACTAGCTCAGAGATAATGATATTTAAGAATTCAGGATTAAACAAAGGTATAGTGTACTATTATTTCCCATGCATATGTCATGCTGAAGCATCATTACATGATTTTCTTTGTTTGTTCTAATTGATTAATCTAAGTTAATCACGCCTAGAGACTCAATTAGAAAATTAAATCTGATTGAAACAAAGGCTTTAGTGAATAATTCAGCAAACTGATTTGTTGTATCTACTTTGACTAACTTAATCAAATCCTTTTCTGAGTAATCTCTCAGAAAATGATATCTTATCTCAATATGTTTTGTTTTACTATGTTGCATAGGATTAGCAGTTATAAACATAGCAGTAGAATTGTCTATGTAAATTGAAGTTTAAAGGAAGTTGTAACCATAGTCAAGCAATTGGTTTTGCAACCAAAGGATTTGAGAGCAACCAGCTGAAGC
>BJCM01064607.1:0-15543 GCA_018326385.1 Flaveria bidentis | reverse complement strand
TTCTACTTTATGTACTTTATCCTTTTTGTAATAGATAAGGATGTGAGCTATGGCATGTCATAGTCACAAGTCAAAAGGCAATCTGCCTTTTGACTCTAAAATTGATTTTGTTTGTGTCTAGTCAATTGTATCCAGCTGGCTTTCAAAGTATAGCCTACTGTAGGATGTAGTATAAGTATCTCATGTTCTTGTATCTTTCCTTTATGCTTTGTAACACTTGTAATAGAACATAGAGAAAGCAATATACTGCATTATTAAAAACCATTCACTTATGTTCTTTGTGTTCTGTCTCTTGTATTACTTGTGTTCTTAGTGTCTCAACTTGGTTAATCCAGTTTACTATTTGATTAAAGTTTAGTTAATCTCCTCTTTGTGTTGTTGTGTTGTAACTTACACCTTTCAACGATCCTGCACACCACCACTGTTCCCCACACCACCACCATTGTTCCCCACACTAACATCACTACTGCCACCTCTACTGCCACTAACACTCCCACCACCACTCATACATTCACACCTACCTCACCCACAATACCTAAATCGGTTCCACCACAATCCACTTTCATTCCTACTCCCATCTACACCACATCCACCACTACACTCACTACTCCCCAAGCTGGCACGTCCACCTAATTCACACCTACATAGGGCTCTACTCTACCCACTGTTGGGTTAGAGGAACAGTTTGCAAGCCTAAACAGACTGGTGCTCAAACTGCTATCGACAGATGATCTGAGAACCAACCAAATGAATCAGCTGATGGCAGTCAATACTGTACAAGGAAAGTAGATAACTTAGCTTACAGAGAAGAACGCTGCTCATGAGAGAGCTTTAGTTCGATCTCACCATGCACTGAAGACTCAAAATGAGCTTGTGATGGCATTCATCAAGCGGATCGAGGGGTTAGAGAAAAAGAACAAAAAGCTTATTTTGAGGTTGAAGGGAACAAAAGGTGAGCCCCTAAAGATTAAGGATAATGGAGATGATGGTGGAGATGATGATGATGATTCTACGGATGATGAATCAGAAGAAGATGATGATGACGAGGAAGCTGGAGGAAGTGGAAAGGGAAAAAGAGATGATAATGAGGAGGAGGATGATCAAGAAGGTGATGCATCTACATCAGCCTCAAATCAAGAAGCAAAGGAGAGGCACACCAAAAGAGCCTCGTCCTCCACACCTCCAGCTGAAGAGACACACGATAAAGGCAAAAATGAAGCTCCATAGACTGAGGATTATGATGTTGTTCCGCTTCAGCAAGTCAAGACTCAACTTAGTATGATTCTTGATTTGTAAGGGATTGTGAGAAGGTCTGTGAGCTACACTCTAAAGGAAGGAGAAATCATCCACGACAGCTTACAGATATGTTTCGACTAAATCCAGATGAGCTTGTCAAAGATGCTTCGGAAGTAGATGTCTTGAGTGACGAGGAGCTACAAGGTGTGGATGAGATAGAGATCGAGGATGTCACGTCTGACTACTATCCTCAGTACACTGACCCCGAGGGCAATGTTATCCCCAACTTTGGTGAAACATTTGGCAGTGATACTTTTGACAAGCTGGATGAGATAGAGAAAGAGAAAGAAAAGGATGAAAGTAAAGCCCAAGCTACAGATGCTAATGTTGATATAAAGAAGGCTGAATGGACAGCTTCCTTATCAGGAATGAAGGCACAACATGCACCTCCAAACCTGAATGCCTACACCAAACTTTACTGAGTAAAGAGACATCAGAAAGTGTTAGGAAAGATCATCAATTGGGCCTATTTTGAAGATTTGGATGTATATGTTGTTAAAACGAGAGAAGGGGATTTAGTACTTTAGATATCCACATGATCTGAAGAATTTTCCTGGTTTTAAGCTAAACAGATTGGCCTGTTTAGATCTTTTGTATGCCAACTCGAGGAAGATGTCGGGATGGTTTGAGACATCATTGAAGAAAGAATACCACTCCAGATGGGTAAACTTCAGACCTCAACAACCTATGAGGTTCATTCATAAGACTGAAGTTGATCTTATATCTAGAAGGCCTAAGGTGGTGTTGAAGTGGAGTCCCCTACGCACAATGTCTAAGATTCCTTTACGAGAAATGCCTCAGGACTTCATTCCACACTTCAAATGGTGGTATTACGACTAGAGGGCGGGGGAAGCGGTCATAGTTCTGAACAAAGAAGGTAAGATCGAGACTATTAGGGTATTTGACCCAATGTGGCTTACAAACTTGTCTGGTGAAGATGTTTACACTCTATACAAGTGGCCATTGTTTTATGACACACAAGATATTGTAAAATCTCTACAATTCCAACATGTTATATGGCTCTGCTTCGCGTTTGAGATCCACGCGGGAGTCACCAAAGCAGAAAAGTATAAGAAATTCCAAGAGCATGTGGAGAATGTTAGAAAATATGATAAGCTAGGTCCAAGGGGGAGTTTGTTGATACATCATGTTCCTAGTTTATGTTCTTAAATGTAAAAGTCTTTCATTTCTTACACATATGTAATGTGACTACTTAATGAATATGATATGCATCTTGATGTTTATTTGTCTTTGAGTATTTCATATTATTATTGTATTTAGTATAATTCATATGTATAAACATCATAAATAGGTTTGAGGTTGTTGTACATAGTTCTAAGTCAATAATGATTGAGAAATATGTTCAACTTAGTCGGGTGGTTATTTATGCTACTGGACCATACTTATGGACCATATGCACGAATGAATCATAGTTATGAACCAGTCGCACGACTAAACAAGGAGACTGGATCAGTCGTATGACTGAGACATAAGGCAGATTCAGTCACATGACTGAACCTTCAGTCGTGCGTATGAATCAACCGCATAAGTCAGTCGCACGACTAAACCATTCTAATGGTTCAGACGTACGAATGAAACTGAAAAACTATAAATACCACATAATTCGTGGAAAAAGGTAGACTTCAAATATTCACAAACCTTAACCGTCTAGAGCACCCTAAGCAGCCTATCCAACTTCATAGTTCATTCCTGATTGATTTCTACTCAATTCTTAACGTTTATTTCATCAATAGATCGATCAGGTTGTCATTCTCACTGATTAGATCGCCTATCAAATAGGATTCCACACAATTTGATCTGGTCTCACGCCGAATCCGTTAGTACTCCGTACGAAAACGGTCCTAACATCAATGTCCTTACGATTGTTAGGTTTCACATATAATAACATGAAATGGTTCAAGATACAATGATTCTAATTAGAGGCGTCAAAAAATATCCGAATCCAAAAATTTGATCCGAAAATCCGAATCCGAAATATCCGAATTTTCAGATATTCAAAAATTCGGATTTGGATTCGGATAGTGATTTTCAAAAGTTTTGGATATTTGAATATTCAATTATCCAAAAACTAACAAATATTTTTTTTTGAATTTTAGATATATTTTTACTTTAGATTAAGATTTTTTAGTGTATATTATGATTTTTATGATATGAGTTGGTTTTTTATATTATTTTAATAATATTATATGTCTAATTATGGTAAAAAAAAATAAAAAATGTAATTCGGATATCCAAATCTGTATCCGAAATTTCGGATATCCGAAATTTCGGATACGGATTCGGTTAATGATTTCCACTATCGGAGTTAAACCAAGTTATATAAGAATTATATAAATAATAAAATCAGTTAAGTATCTTGTATTTTTAGGAATGTTACAAGTGTACAATTTTAATACTTCTTACTCAAACAAATTTTCTCAATTCAAGCCTATTTTTGTCAAAACTCGTTTTGAACTAACACAAGTTACTACTTTGAAAAATGTCATGTTTTTACCTAAATGAATTTGTGCTTAGAATCAACTTCAACAAACCCAAGGGGTGTAAGCGAACCGAACAAACATGAACAACGAATGGGGCTTTGTTCGTGTTCATTCATTAAAAAATATCTTGTTCATGAAATGGTCGCAAATGCTTACCAAACGAGATGTCTTGTTCGTGTTCGTTCATTGAGGAATTAAACTTGTTTATGGACATAAACAAGCGTAAACGAAGGCAAACAAATGCAAGCGAACACACACAAATATTCATGAATATTAATGAACATGAATGAAATTTTCTAATACAAACAAATAAAAACAATCATATATTGATTTGTTGATTAAAATCACCAACATTATGTAATATCCAACAAATATAGATAAGCACTTAATATAATTTTTTCAAACATAAATTTGGAATGAATAAACACAAACAAATGCTAACAAACATATTATCGAACATTCACGAATATAAATGAATGAACAAATCATATATTCATGTTCGTTTCTTTTAACTAAACAATGAGATTTTCTTGTTTGTGTTTGTAACTTTATTAAACAAACGAACATAAAGAATTTCCCGCGCGAACGGTTCAAAGAACTGATCACTAAACGTTCGGTTCATTTACAGCCCTAACAAACCCTATTTAAGCTCATCACCCTACCAGAACTGCCATTTTTTCGGGCTTCGTCCGGCGAAAGTTTGTTTTTATCAAGAGCAAATGTTATAAAGTTCTAATATTAAAAACCTAACCTATTTTTGAGCTATTAACTAGAAGTCATATTTTTACATCGAAGCATTACTTCTACAAGTATTTTTAGTCACCATTAAACATGTAATTTGACTGAGTTTGATATTTTATTTTTGTTATTCCAAAACGGTTAGAGTCTTTCACTATAAACAAAAAAACATACTAGTAAGTTTATAAATTTCTCGATTGTGCGGTTTTTAGCTGACGATGATGGCAATTATGTGCAATTGAGTTAGGATGGTGATGATGAAAGAGTTGTATATTGAGGCAAATTATCGAATTCAACCATTAAGTTATGAAAAGTAAAGAAAGAAAAAGAAAGTCAAATTTAAAGACAAGGGTCGGGATAACAAAACAATAAAGACAATTTTGACAAGTGAAAATTACATCGGGAAATTTTGAGTTGGTTAACACTAGTGTAGAACTTTATAAAAGTTAAAAAATTGAGAAGTAGATGTTTTTCATATAATTTTATTTATATCTTATTTGGAAAATTTCATATATGAGATTCAATCATCTAAAAATACCATATGTATACTCAAGCCAAAGTTAGAATATCATATATACAACTCGATAATAATTAGACTATCATATTAACTCGCTTTAATTTATCTCATTGAAAATAATTTAAAATATGACTAGTTTAACTATTATTTTGATGAAACCTAAAAGGTTCATACTTATCCATAAATATATTAATCTCCATCCCTCCTCCCATCACTCTTTCTAAAATCTTTGAAGTTTAAGCCTATGAGAGATCTTGATTTTTAAGTGACTGATGGAGACCATCACTTCTTATGGTATGAAGTGGAAACATATCTAAAGGAGAATAGAATCTGATATTTCTATAGCTTTTAAACCTTCTCTTATCAAATGTGTTCGCCAAGTACATGATCATCTCCTAGTGTAGTAAACCATGCTTTTCTAAACCATATAACAATTAATTAAATAAACAAGATTATAAAGATGAAGCCTATAAAGAATCAAGAAACTAATACGTAGATTTTTTTCTTTTGGATCATAACCAAATCTTTATTTACACTTTCATTGATCAAATTCAAACAAAATAAAATAATCTAACTAATCCTCACTTTTCATATCTTTCCAAGGGACAACCTCCCTCGTTAGTTTCAAGTGATAGTCATGCATGCTTGAACACATAATGATTATTTTTGAAACATAATATAGTTTATCTCACTTATCACCTTTTAAATTTAAACCCAAAACCAAATCTAAATCCAAATTCCTTACGTGAAAGGGCCATGTACATTGTGAATTTCCTTTCTAGTAACTGAAAAACTCAGTTTAGAGTGTGTGAAAAAAACCTATAGAAGTAAAGCTCAAAAATAAAAAGAGATTCTTATATAACAAATACAACGTCTCGTAGAAGTCATGCCCTCTCCCATACACCCTAGAAAATATTCTTTTTAAATCACGGAGTAATTCATTCTTGTATTGTTCAAGATATCACAAAAAGTAATAAATAAAAAAATCAAGTATAAAATGAAACAACAATATCTCTTTTAAAACCAATAGCAACCAAACTTCTCTTAACCTAAATTTTCACATTTGTTGTTTCAAACCAATAGCAACCATTCATGCTTGTTTGTATAAAGGTTCCATAATTTCCCCTTTGTTGTTTGGTCAAGTCTCTTTAACTATTACACTTAGTTATAAAGCACTAATATGACAGGCTTATCTATTTAATTGGGTGATAACAAATGTACACTTGTTGACAAACAATATTAGAAATAGAAAGGGTGTTATGATTTGTGTAAGTATAGGTTCATGAGAGTGAGAGTTTAACATAAGTGGTTAGTGGTCTTCGGTCCAAAAGTCACATACGGCACTTGTCAACGAAAGCCATCGATTCCTCCATCTCAATCAGTAAGATGATATAGAGATAGAGATACGATTATTGTTTTGGTGATTGATCTTGTGTGGTTATGATATGATGCCATCGACCGATCGTATGAGGTTGCCGGTGTCCGATCCCCCTCCGGCACCGGCTCCGGCTCCGGCTCCGCAAAGAGGCGACGAACAGAGGCTCTTCAAAGGATCCACAATGACCTCTCGCGGTGCATACGCTGCCCTTTCCTACATGTCTTGCGCTGGTATTCCTTCCTATATATCTATAATTGGTACAATCTGTATCTTCTATGTGTAATTCTTTTAAAAGAATTATATCGTTTTCATTTGAGATCGGAATAACTGATTGTCAACCAAATTGATTCCAAATATAAGAAATTTCTGATTTTGTGAGTCGAAATCAGATCGGTAAACTGTAAGCAACACATATGCACATAAAATGAGTTTGTGAATATTAGCATCTTAAAAAATTGGTATGGCTGATTATCCATGAATTGTGGTGTGTAAGATCGGTAATTGAAGATTATTTTGCAATTTAGGTTGTAATACTCTTGCTTCAGCGCTTTTAATCAGGGATTTAGGGTTGGTTAGTTTTCTCTTGTTATCATTCTACAAAGCCAATTTCTTTACTTTATAATAATTATCAGCTGTAGGCATATTAGTCATGGGTATTTTGGTTCATTAGGAAATGAGATTGATTTGGTTTTTAAAGTGCACCCGGGTGCACCAAGACAAGGCGTGAGGTGCAAAGCGCACTACTTTTTGTAGGCGTGCAATTTATTTACATAAAAGTTTCTATATTTCTCATAGGTAGAAGCTTCAAAGGTTGGGCCTTGAAGCAACATGTAAGCTATGTAAGATTGTTGTTTTGTAACCTTAAGATTATGGGTTCAAGTAGTTGGAAAAAGCCTCCTACACAAAGTGTAGGGTAAGGCTGTGTACATTAGAAGCGATCTGGCTCCTCCGCGGCTCTTGCACAAAGCAAAAGCTAATTCAGAAATGCCATATGCATACCCTGCGCCTCACCGAGTCAGTTGGCAACTACCTTATGCCTAAGGTCGCGTTGCGCCTAGCCGGTTAGGTTAATCTTGACAGGTCATGGGTTATGGGTCATGTGGGTTATTTACTAGTTTATTATTTATGAATTATGTACTAAATTTGGTTTGAATAAGTAGTCAAAGTGTACATTAGATTAGACTAGGTTATGGTTTGTTGAGTCTCACCGTTCTTTAGGTGATATCCTTTTGAATTGGTTTTATTAGCATGTGGTATCTTTGAATTGTTATTTAGTTGCCAACCTATTTAAGGCATGGTTTTACTATGCAATAAAGTAACTTTACCTTTCTATATTTTACTTCCTCTCTAGGACTCGTAACTTCTTTTCTTTCATAATAAGAAGCTCTTTACCATCAAAATATACGTGAGTTTATTTTGTGTGTATTGTGTGTATACTCTTGGGTTGAACCAACATTTGGTATTAGAGCCCTAGGCTTATATCGGTAGGTTCGTGTGAAGTAAGTGAAGCGGTGATTCCATGTAATCAAAACTTAAGATGGAAAGCAAGCAGCAAGGGAATTGATTGGTGAAAGCTGGTCGTTTAGTAGCAAGTTGAAGCAAGACATAGCAAGGTAAAGCAAAAGGCGCCTAGCAAGAGCAAGAAATTGAAAGAGTGGATAGCAAGATAGCAAGATTCAAGCAAGTTTTTAGCAAGAAATAGTAGAAATTGTAGGAGTAGTGACGGTTCGAGAGCAAGGAAACGTATCTCTTTAATGTCCCAAGTTGACCGAAACAAACTACACATCATGGTCGATCCTAGTCGAGACAATACTTAAGGCTATGGTCTTTGGGAGGCAATACACCTGGTCACTAGAGCAATTGTGGAGGAAAAGAAGAATCATACCACAAAAGTTATTATTTTTTCAACATTACCGGAAGATATTCGTTTGCAGGTTACTAAACATAAGGATGCTAAAGACACGTGGGAGTCGATTTGAGTTCGGTACTTAGGAGCTGATCGAGTTCAAAAGGCACAATTGCAAACTCTTAAGAGGGAGTTAGAGATGTAAAGATGAAGGAGAACAAGACGATTAATGATTTTTTGGGAAAGATAGGTGGTATAATAGGAAAGTTTAAAAGTCTCGGTTCAAATCTTGAAGATAAGGTAGTTATGAGAAAGCTTCTCAATTCAGCCGCGAAAAAATACTTACCAATTGTTGCTTTCATCGAGCAACACTCAGATTGAAAAAATGCCTTTTGAAGAAGCGGTGAGAAGACTCAAAGCGTATAAAGAAACGCTAAAAAGTCATGATGAAAAGGATGAAGATCAAGCGCAACTTTTGTTGACTAGTAGTGAACATGAGGATAAACAATATGGATGAGGAAGAGGTAGAGGAAGAGGATCCACTAGAGGGGAAAGAGGACGTGGAAGAGGCTCGGGTAAAGGAGACAAAAGCTAGTTTAGATGCTATGAGCGCGGAGCATTTAGACACTTTGCAAATGAGTGTACAAAATGGAAAAACAAGAACGAAGAGGCCAATTTGATCCATGAAGATGAACCAGCCCTACTTTGATGAATGCATGGGTTAATGTCAAGATTAAGCAGGTGAATGTTAGGTTAATCTTGATGGGTCATGGGTCATGTAGGTTATTTACTAGTTTATTATTTATGAATTATGCACTAAATTTGGTTTGAATAAGTAGTCAAAGTGTACGTTAGATTAGGCTAGGTAATGGTTTGTTGAGTCTCACGGTTCTTCAGGTGATATCCTTTTAAATCGGTGGTGTTAGCATGTGGTATCTTTGAATTGTTATTTAGTTGGCAGCCTATTTAAGGCATAGTTTTACTATGGAATAAAGTAACTTCTTTTTATATTTTACTTCCTCTCCAAAACTCGTAACTTCTTTTCTTTTATAATAAGAAGCTCTCAACCATCAAAATATACATGAGTTTATTTTGTGTGTATTGTGTGTATATTCTTGGGTTGAACCAACATAGCCGCACATTTAAAACTTAGGAGATGGATTTAACAGTTAACAATCTGTGTACTGGAACTGAATTTCTCTTTGTGTATAGTTATTCTTATCATATATGCATAAAATATCTCTTCTTGTTAGTCTTGCTTTTTCTATGGTTGTGTTTAAATAACTTTAATTTTTCAGTGATGCTGGTGTTGTTCAACAAAGCAGCTCTTTCATCCTATAGTTTTCCATCTGCAAACGTCATAACATTATTTCAGGTACAAAATTTTCTAGCTTATGTAACATTACTTGATACATAATCACTTCAACTCCAAGCTCCTTTTTGTATTTGCATAACAGCTGTGATGTTGATTTTCCAGCTATTTTCCTGAGGACCATGACATTGACTTGCTTATATTTATAATTCACACCTAGTGCTTTTCAAATGCTTAACTTATTAAATTTTGTTACTAATTCAATGTGTTCTTTGAATTCTAGAACTTGTTATGAAGTTGCATAATGATATCGGTATTAATGTAGAGATAAAATTCACATTAATGTTGGTTAAAAATGAAAAGCGAAATGTTCAACATAAATAAGGCAAAACATGTGAAATAGTCAATTTAGATGTAAATAGTTATGACATAAACATGTAATTATGATTGGCCATCAAAACATATCTTAGATTGAATATCCCAATACCATGTTATCTGAAGGCTCTCACATTTTGGAACGTACTGCTATTAACTTGGGATATTCTAACCTTATCTTATTCAGATAACTCAAGGATGGGATGTTCTAACATTCTGATACTTCATGAATACATCCAACCTTGTGTAATCAATTACAAGTTGCTATGCTCTTGCTAATTACTTAATCATGGTCGGTGTCTCCATTTTGTGCAGATGATATGCTCATGTTCTTTTCTATACGTCTTACGCCGTTGGAAATATATATCTTTTAATTCGGGTGATGCTGATAATTCGACAAGGTTCGTTTCATTGCAGACAGTGATTCACACTTCACCTCTTGCTCTCACTTATTTGCTTTACATGGTATGTTGTGCACCAAGCCTCGCCTTCTATACATATTTTTCTTGCATTTATGCATGTCATGTTCCTACTTTTTTTGTTTCTTATTGAAAGTTAGCCACTATGGAGTCTGTACGAGGAGTAAATGTACCCATGTACACCACCCTTAGGAGGACCACGGTGGTATTTACAATGTTTGTAGAGTTCATCTTGGTTGGTCAGAGATATAGCCGTCCTGTAATTGGAAGGTAATCATTTTTGTTTTATTTGGGTATTTTTTGTACTTTACATGCATGGCCAAAGTAGAGCATTAGAGCCAAATGAAATGCCATCTGGATTTAGAAATAAATTTAAAATGTTAAGTTCTCTTTTATAACTTTTTGTTCCATAAAAACAATGCATGCAACAAAATATGTTATTTTTCCATAATGGGATTTTTCATAGCATATATGGGTGTGATGTATTATTTTCGAATACTATCTAGTATGATTCTGACTCCTACATTTAACTCAAAAAACTTAAGGTTTTATCAGTGTAGGCTTGATCGTATTTGGTGCTTTTGTTGCTGGTTCACGAGACTTGTCATTTGATGCTTATGGCTACTCTATTGTATTCTTATCAAATATCACCACAGCGATATATCTTGCAACAATTTCTCGTATTGGTAATCCTGTTTTTTATTAATAATCATTGTGCATCTTCATGTGATTTTTTATTAATATTCATTGAGCATCTTCATGTGATTTTTTTTCAAAATGCATATTTCTTTCTTTTTTCTTAGGAAAATCTAGTGGACTCAACAGCTTTGGTCTTATGTGGTGCAATGGTGAGTTAACAGAATTCAAACATCTGGATCACATGCTTAAATAAAACTAGTAACCATGCGCCTATTTCAAATGTAGGTATTCTGTGTGCACCGGTCCTGCTATTTTGGACGTTCATACGCGGTGACCTGCGGATGACTATGAACTTCCCGTATCTTTTTGCTCCAGGATTTTTGGTAAAGTTGGATGCCCTTAAGACCTCATTAAACGACTTAAAACTGCTAACTTTTACTTCTTCTAATCTATTCCATTTTTAAAATTAATAGCATTTTTTATATTTGCAAGATAGATTGTAGTGAGCTTATATCATTTGTTGATTATTTAACTTTTCTTCTTAAATTTTAATTCCCAGGTTGTGCTGCTTCTGTCCTGTATGCTTGCTTTTCTCTTGAACTACTCTATCTTCTTGAACACAACTCTCAATTCAGCAGTCACCCAGACCATCTGTGGTAATTTAAAGGTTTGTTCTCTGTTTCATATTTATTTTTGAATAGATGTTAGACAAACTATTATTGAAGAAACATCTCATGATAAAGTCAAAAGATTAACATTATACCCAAATGTGTAATGGGAAAGTTTGATTTGAAAGTCTTACAAAAAATTACTTTCCCTTGGATGGATTTAGTAATACTTTGTATATCATACTTGTGTAGGATATTTTTACCATCACGTTAGGCTGGATGTTTTTTGGTGGGCTGCCATTTGATATTGTGAGTATATCATTCTACATTTCTTTACAAATCATTTAATTTAAGCTTTCAAAAAAAATTTAGTTCAAGCTTTCAACTCTTTTTTAAGCATTTCATTATTTTTGACACCCAACTTTACAGTTGAATGTTGTTGGGCAAATTCTTGGATTTGTTGGATCGGGTTTGTATGCCTATTTCAAACTCTTCGGGAAGTGAATACCTTAAATCCAAACATACCTTTGATACATTGATTACGGCGCTGCTGCCTTGAAAAGGTACCCAATTCGGTTGAGACCTCAGAGTAAGTTTTTTGCATTTTTCAGGCTTGATGAGTTTGGGTACCATATTTACAGAGAGTTAATTTTGATTTATTAAGTGTAAATTGGTGATTTGTTTTGCATTAACATACCCTTAGAAGGCTAGATTGTTTATTAGTTATACTAGTGTGAGAACTTGTTCTGCTCTTAATTATAAGATCGATTTAAGGTTCACATATGGATGCTCATGTAAACACTTTATATACGGTGAAATGCATCGTAACTTGTTTGAAAATGATGTTTGACGAGTAATAGGTTAGATTCAACAGATAGCATGATGTGGATGTGCGTGAGTAATTGGATCAAACTGAATCATGCTGATCTTGTCCTATACCATTCTCTAAAGAAGAAAAAGTTTTTGTTTATTAAGGAAGCATTATTGTGTTTTTTGTCGATTTAAGGCTTACAAAGTGTGTTGACTGTAATTCATGAATCACATTCACATGCACAGGCACATGTACAGAAATGATAATAGAACGTAAACGTGATGCTTAAAAACCCTCACTGAACGGTTTGGTGTATACTTAAAAGAAAGATCTTAAATAAATTTTAGGCGCTTAGGGAATTTATTTTAGCCCTTGGATCATGTATTTCGGTTAACATGTCTTCAGTTGTGAATTTTTTTTTCGTATGGCAAAGTGATACATATATAAATTGATAATAACAAGATACAGTATTTTGATTTTTACTTTTAGAACTAGTATTAAGCTTCTCTTGTTGTAGCGGGAGGTGTAAAACCGTACCAAATAACACCAATTGCATATCACGGCAGTGACAACCAACATCAAAAAAACTTGTATAATAAAATAAAAAAACGAAAAAAATAAAATCAAACAAAAAGTAGACGTAAAAAACGTTGAATCATGCAGATGAAATGTAAAACATATAAAACATAAGTCAATCTAGGAACAAAACGTAGCAACGGACCCGTTAAATGGTAAAAAGGAAATAATAAGCGTAAAAATGTTAAACTACACACGCACATTGCGGTATGTTAGCTCGCAAAGTTTAGGCCGAAATGTAAAATGAAAAAATTGTAAAATATGAAAAGCATTGAAAACAAAATTGAAAGTGAAAAAAAGTTCGAGACAATTGTTAAAGATGTAAAGTATTAAGTTAAAATAAAAACATTAAAGATTAAAAAGTAAAACAAAAGATGTGCAACCAATAAGACACATAGTACAACTTTTAATGCATATTAAAGTTGATAATTAATAACATATTAAAGTTAATAATTAGTAGCATATTAAAGTTGATAGGTAGTAGCATATTAAAGTTGATAATTAGTACTTTTAATGCATATTAAAGTTGATAATTAGTAGCATATTAAAGTTGATAGTTATTATATATATAATTGTAAAATAATAGAAATTATCTCCAAATTTACTCGAGACCATATCAATGCATAGATAACAAAGTTTTCATATTCATCCGGGTGACAGAAAACTAATGAGGTGTTTGTTGTTTACAAAATACAACATAAAACAAAAGAATATATATACCAAACTGCAGTTTTCTGAAAGCACAAGAACCATAAACCAAATCGTTTTAGTCAGCTATGTCAATGCGGGTGCTGGTTGGCTCACATCTTCTTATCCATATTAAATCCCAACCCTTTGATTTCTCTAGCCAACCACAGCTAGCGTATCCGAGAAATAGAAAGAACGAGATGCTTTTTCAAGCCAAACCATGCAAGCCTAGTCACCTCATTATTGCACACAACACCCTTTCATGAAGTAGCAAGCCCAGCGTAGTTTGTATTGTGTCGTTTTTTGGAGAACAATCGTTTCCACAGGTGACCCCAGCTGCATTGACATGTGATATTAACAGGGTCCATGTCATCACTGCTATCATCTTCATGTTCATTTTTGTTTTCCTTGTTATGCTGGTTTGTATTAGCTTGCTCCACTTCCTTTTCCTGCACCTGTTTCAGTGTGTGTACTTCTTGTTTGCTTGGTGTCCTGTCAAAATTCCACAATTATTTGCACCATAAGCTCCAAAAGACCCGATTTAGTCAATCCATTCATAGAAACATTCAACTTCTCCGACTGACCATGAATGGCTTTATACATTTACAATGACACTGTGACAGGGCACAAGACTTCTCACCCCTAGGTGCTCCTCTACTGACTGGTGTCAATTTCAGGTGCCAGATCAGCATAACAGTGCAATATCATATTGATATTCAAGTTGAACATGTGTACTTAGTGGAGTGATCTTAAACTCACATGTTCATCTTCATCTTATAACTAATGTGTCATTTCAGTTCTTTTGCTAATATAATTATGGAAAAACAAATATAAAAGATAGATAACTTACAGCTTATATTGTTGCAGATCGTAATCACGCTTTACAGGTCTTTCCTTTACAAGATTGTAACTAATAGATGTATGTCGGACAAACTGAAGCTGCACTTGAACAGCACACATTTTCACTTAAGGATCAAACATATGTATGTAGCTTTGATCTATATGGGTGGCAATGTGCCATAATGAACAAAAACATTAGATATATGACATATAGAACAAACTTTTCATCCAAACATATCAATATGGCAGGGGGTGCTAAGATGAATAGTCAAACCTGATCACCATCCTTCAACCCCTGAATACGAACACAATCTTGCTCATCGAGAAGCTTCTGACCATCGAAACATAAGCAGAACTGTGCCCAAACATGTGACCTTCATGTATGATTAAAATTTAATAATCTATGATAAAACTTAATAATAATCAAAGCACTCTAAAATACCAAACATGCTAAATGGGTGGTGTCCATGAGGGTGGCAAGTAAACCCGACACAAATGTAAAAATGTAGACAAAACACTAATACAGGAAAACATGGTATTGGTTAATTCCAAGATTTCAGCAATCAAGAAAATCAAGGCAATCAAAGATTGAGGAATAATTGTGCTGGAAATAAGTTGAATGATTTTTGTCTATCAATTTCAATCTTTCCTTTTAGTTGATGTTTTCTTTCCCTTATAAATAGATGCTAGAATAATGAGAATGATGTACCAATTCTCTACTTGTTTTTCTTAATAAAATATGTGCTAACTACCTTGAAAGTTGGTCTTTGTGCCATTTGTTTTCTAACATTTGGTATCAGAGCCTGCTCAAAAGGTCCGATCAGCCACTACCATCTCAGGTCGAAGGAGTCGACCACTTCATCAACAACCAGCAGCCTCAAAGGAAGTCTGAACAAAGCTATCTGCTGCCATGGGCGATAATGGTGGTAACAACAACCAAAACAACACTGTTGCGGTTAAAGAGGGTGGCTCAATTTCGTATCAATGTCCTATGCTTACT
>BJCM01064604.1:0-16879 GCA_018326385.1 Flaveria bidentis | reverse complement strand
ATAAAAAGGATAAAGTACATAAAGTAGAAAGATACAGACACAAGACCTCAATGTACAGTTTACCTAAAGCATGGACCTTTTCACCAACTCATGTAAGTTGGTGACTTTATCAGAGTGTCAGCGGAAAGGGGTCCAGCTTTAAGGAAAAGTACATCAGATAAAGCATGTTGTAAAAGTCTTCGGAAGAAATCTGTCTTCATAGGTTGAGGCTTCGGAAGACTTTGTCTCTGAAGCTTCTGAAGACTTCATGTTTGGCTTCGGAAGATATTGGTCTTGGCTTCGGAAGATTTTACACTTAGAGTATTTCTTATTGCTGGTGTGAAAACTTCCGAAGCTTCTACTTCAGTACTCATGTGCATGCTTGCAGAAGGACTTTGAGTGTTTGGTTGCTTGAGCCTCTTCATAATTCTCTACAGGCTTTAAATGCAAGAAATGAAAGAGATGTGACTCTCTTCCCTTTTATAGCCAAGAGATTTAGGGTTTTGTTTACAAAATCCAACTTTTAGTCGATTGCCTTCTATTTAATTCAAACCTTGATTTATTTCCTTTGTATTCATTAAATGAAATTTCAGGTCATTATTAATCAAAGACCCATCTGTTTAACTTTAACATCAATCAACTTAGGTGAGTCATCTTATCTATGCATGAGTCTGTTTCCATATATACACATTTGAACATTTATTCATATAATCTCGGTTTTATGTTTATTATTGTCAGGTCCATTCACTTTTCTAGTGTTATGCATTACGCTGCCAATGCGTTCCTTTAATCATATCTTAGTAACTACCGGGGGACCACGCAGTGAATATGTAGTACCATTATAATCAACGTATAAAGTTTAGATGTGCCTATGCAAAGCATAACACAAGACTTTATCATTTAAACAAAGGTATCTTAACGCTATTAACTTGCGTCTATAAACCTATTCCTATATAATGTATATCCATGATATTCCCCACTAATAATAGTCAAATACCTGTACGATATACCAAGCCTAGGTTATCATCAGTAATTAAGGCTAGAATGATTGGTTAAATATACTTTAATAAACAAAACCTTACTCGGCAATTTTTAGATTATTGTAGATCATGTGTGGCTTTGAAATACCTCCAATGGGTGTCTAATATAAGAAAGAAGAATTAAAATGCGTGCAAATGGCAAGAGTTGACATTTCTATTTGTAGCCTGGGTCAACCAATCTTACAGAGTATAAGGCTGGGGAGGTTACAATCCGTAAGCCACAATTTAGGTGAATTAACACCGTGTTCATGCCCTAGATGCTCGCTTGAACTGCCCTAATCTTACGAATTGTAAGAACCAATGTTACGGTCTATAAAATTATCCTTGTCACGCTTCATGTGTGGTAATTCCAAATGATGTCCTTGACCGCTAAGTGACTGGCCGTAAGATCTCGATCTTATTGTTAGTGAGATTAAATTTTTCCTTATCTTTGTTTTTCTTTGAAAATACAAAACCTGAGGTGTTACAATTCAAGTATACTCTCTCAATATCCATCACTAAAAGAAACCACAACAAAAACCATTACAACATATCATCCTCATCAAATATTATTTTCTCAATAACTAAGTTTTACTAGGTTATTATTTGATTATATACCATCACTAAAAGAACTCATAACAAGAACCACTATAACTTATCATCCTTATTAAATATTATTTTTTTAATAACTAAGTTTTACTAGGTTATTATTTGATTTTATATATATAAAATATCAATCGAAACAACATGATTGTGGTTCTTGAAGCATGACTGAACACAAAAGAATCAACAAACTTGTAAGGCTTATTGAAAGGCCGATGGACTCAAAACAGACTAAGTCTTTCCTGTATGCATGCACTTAGTGTAAAGTAGAAGTTGCTTTGGAAGTTTTACACCCTGCATCAGAAATACTCTAAGTGTAAAATCTTCCGAAGCCAAGACCAATATCTTCCGAAGCAAAAGTGATGCCTTCAGAAGCTTCAAAGAAAAAGTCTTCCGAAGCAAATAAAGTGAAGACAGATTTCTTTCGAAGACTTTGAAGAACATGCATTCTCTAATGTACTTTTCATAAAGCTAACCAACTTTCCATTATGACTCTGAAGACTCACCAACTTATACAAGTTGATGAATGGTCCATGCTTTTTGTAACTGTACAGTGAGGTCTTGAGTCTGTAACTTTCTACTTTATGTACTTTTATCCTTTTTGTAATATATTAGGATGTGAGCTATGGCATGTCATAATCACTAGTCAAAAGACAGATCTGCCTTTTGACTTTACATGTTGTCTAGATCAAATGTATCCAGCTGGCTTTCTAAGTATGGTCGGTTGTGCGATATAGTATAAAGTGTCTCAAGTCCTTGTAACTTATTTCATATGCTTTGTATCACTAGTAATAGAATTTGAGAAGCAATATACTACAATCTTGAAAACCATATCTTTGTTGTTTTTATGTTTATGTCTATTGTTTACTTGTGTTCATTGTATCATAATCAAAGTCCTGGTTTCGTATTTGATCTGTTAAGTGTTCTAAACACTCTCCTTATTATGAGACTAAGTGTATTAACCATTTTTTAAATGGTTATGCAATTGGTATCAGAGTACTTGAGGATCTTGATTGTAAGATCTCACCATCTTAGATCCCTTAGTCTCAGAAAACACTTACCAACTCAAATGGTAGCTCTCACAAAGTTTGATATGGAAACCAAAACCATGACAAAGTCCCCACTGATCACTCCTAAAGACTTTGATACTTGGTGTCAAAAAATGGAAGGATTTATCAAGTCTCAAGACTCTAGGATGTGGAAATCTATTATCTTTAGGCCTCACATACCAAGGACCTCTTCAGCTGATGTTGGGATTGTATGATTCCAAAGGAGGTGGCTGACTACTCTAAAAAAGATAGAAAGAGAAAAGATATATATCAGAAAGCCATGATTGCCCTCCAAACTGCTCTTCCATACTCCATATACAATGGTTTCAAGAAGTACAAAACTGCTAAGTAACTATGGGATGCGTTGAAGCTCATGTATGAGGGGTCCACTGAAGCAAAAGAGAACACGAAGGACCTTTTGAAGATGCATCTTCAAATCAAGCATTGATGACTGATCATGATGAAGCCAAGGTATTAGAACATCTTTGTACACCTGAATGTATTGCTAAAGTAAACAGATATAGGTCATATAACTTAGAGATGAGATCTGATCTTGAGTATTTGAATATCTTAAAATCTGATTTCAAAAAGAGCTAAAAATGATTACAAACTTAAAATAGAAGATTTAGAGAAAAACCATTTTAACTCTTAAACATGAGCACACATATTTTAGGACTCAAATCAAAGATCTCATCACTAAGTTAACTAAATGTTAGGCTGAGCTGGTGATCAGCAAAGCCAGGGTAGAAAAATGTGTTCTTGAAGAAGAGACCTTTAAGAACATAATATCCTCATCCTAAATGCCAAAGTTTGTTATCAGATTAAGTCGGGACTAGAATCTACTAAGATAGCTCCTCCACACATAATCTTGTCTGTAAGATCTCCTAGGTGTGGAACTTGTGAAGATGAGCTTCCTTTCATAGACCCCATAAATGAAAAGGATGAAGAGGAGATAATGAAGAATGTATCTGAGAAGAATAAAGAAGAGCATTCTAAGAAGGGTCACTGTTCTCCTGAGGAGAGAAAGGAAGTTAGGATGACCAAGTCTAGAAGGAGGAACTTGATAAGAAAGACCAAAAGAAAGTCCAAGAAGGCTCAAGAGATCAAGGCCACTTTACAATCTATGTAGATACAAGTTTTTATCTCTGTAGGTTTTAAAGTGGTTAAGACTTAAAACTCAAACTTGAACTCTAGCACCGGGAGTTCTAGTTTATGTCCAAATCATTCCGACATCATGAAGAAGGCTGGTCAATTGTGTAAAACTACTACACAACCTGAACCATCCAATTACAAAGGTAGTTCTCACCCTAAAGGAACTGCCACATCATCTTTAAAGATGAAGATGGAGAAGGAAAGTGATCAAGTTCAGTCTTGTTCCCAAAGGAAAACTCTTAGAAGGAAGAAAATGAACGGTGTCATGGGTGGTAGTACTTCTTATTTTGCAAAGGATTGTCTCTACAATCCTAAAAGTACTGTCCACATGATTAAGAAAGAAACTTCTAAAATTTTGAAAAAGAAGCAAGCTTCGGAAGGAAACTCTTTTCCTTTCGGAAGCTCCAAAATAAAGAAGAAGACAAGTGAAAGGAATACTTCTGAAGTACTGAAACCTGCTGCAGTAATAACAAGATCTACCGAAGGTCCAATCTCCAAAACTTCCGAAGTTTTTAAAACTTTTGAAGCATTGAAGGTCAAGTCTAAGCTTCCAAAGGTGGTGTGGAAGACCAAGAAAGACCATGTGATTAAAAGTTCTTCATCAACATCAGCAAATGACCCTCCAAATTTGACCATAGGATCAATTACTGTTGCATTGTCTTCTACTTCCTTTGATAAGCCCAAGACCAACAAGGCTTGGGTTTCTAAATGTAAATAACTTTCTCTTTTATGTAGGAACAACTCAAGACAAACAGGAATGTATGGATCATTGATAGTGGTTGTTTAGGCATATGATAGCCAATAGGTCACTACTCCAAAATGTTGAGAAAATTGATGGAGGTCTAGCTGCTTTTGGAGGGGATGCTGGAGGTTACATTACTGGAAGGGGCAGGGTTACAAATGGTAAGCTTAATATTGAGAATGTAAACTTTGTTAAGGAGCTTGGATACAATCTTCTGTGTATCTCAGTTTTATGATTAGAGTCACTAAATGCTTTTCACTGAGCATGAGTGATTTTTTCTCAAGCCCAAGGTGGTTTTTCTCAAGAGCATATTCTGCTCAGAGCCCCCAAGAGAGGGAACATGTACTAGATGGACTTACAAGAAACATCTCTCTCAGAAGAAGGTTCATGCTTTCTATCTAAAGCAAATAGTGATGAGTCTTTCCTCTAGCATAAAAGAATGTGTCATGTAAACTTTAAAAACATGAATAAATTGATTAAGAATAATCTGGTAACTGGAATGTCAAAAAAAGATTTTACAAGTGATGACCATTGTGTTGCATGCCTCAAAGGGAAGCAACATAAGGTGTCTCACAAGCCAAAGGAAAGAAACTCTATCACTACTCCCCTACACTTATTACATATGGATCTCTTTGGTCCTACCAGTGTAATAAGTCTAGGAAGAACCTTATATTGTTTAGTGACCACATATAATTTTACAAGATTCACTTGGGTCTTTTTTCTTAGAACTAAGGATAAGACTCCTGATATCTTGAAGACTTTTATCTAAATATTGAGAATCAATGTGATAACAAGGTCAAAAACATAAGATGTCATTAGGAAGTTGAATTCAAGAACCAAATCCTTGATACATTTTGTGATAAAAGGGTATTACAAGAAAATATAATGCTCTCAGGACTCCTCAACAAAATAGCATTGCTAAGAGGAGAAACAAAGCACTAACTAAAGCTATAAAAACTATGTTGTCCGACTCTAAACTGCCCATCATCTTTTGGGTAGAAGCAGTAAACACCGCTTGCTATGTACAAAACAAAGTTTTAGTAGTCAAGACTCATGGTAAGACTTCTTATGAACTTTGGCATAAGAAAAAACCTTTTATTGGTTTTCTCAAGTCATTTGGATATCCTTGCACCGTCTTGAATACCAAAGACCAAATAGCCAAATTTGATGAGAAATCAGATGATGGACACTTATTGGATACAATCTCAGAACTAAAATAGTTAAGGAGTCAGCCAATGTGGTTTTTAATGAGCATAGTCTTAGTGTGAAAGGTTCTGACCCTGATTGGCTATTTTATCTTGATTTAGTTACCAACTGTTTTAACAAATCTTGTGATAATGTTTTAGGGTCCATAGATATCTTATCAGCAGGTGATCCTGATCCAAGATTTGAGCTGCGAAGACCATCAAATCATACTACTTCAACTCCAGTGGTAACTAACCCTGCAGATAGAGTCCTATCAGCACAACCATGTCAAATGCAACTGATACGTCTGAGGTGCCATCCAATTCCAGCTCAGAGGCATAACACTCAAATGAAGAAGCTTCAAATGTAGAAGGAAATGGTGGTGGTGATAGTGATAAATAAATTATTGATTTTAATAACCACTCTATTAAATACAATATAAATAATGTCACACACTCATTTGATAAAGTTTTTCTTGATAAGTGTGTTGATGTGGTGAGAGAAACTTCAATGCATGATCTAAATTTCTCTAATTTAGATCTCTCAAAGCAAGTTGTTGTGATCCCTTAACTTAGGATCCACTAGTCTCACCCCACCACAAAAATCATTAGAGATGTTAACACATGGGTAAGAACAAGAGGACAAACCCATGATGCAAATGTTTGTCTTCATTCTTGTTTCTTGTCCCAGATAGAGCCAAAGAAAGTTAATAAGGCTTTAAAGGATAGAAGTTGGGTTGAAGCTATGTAGGATGAGCTGCTTCAATTCAAAAAGCAAAAGGTGTGGAATTTATATCCTCTTCCTCAAGGGAAGATTACCATAGGAACCAAATGAGTGTTTAGAAACAAGAAGGATGATATAGGACTTGTCATAAAAAATAAGAAAATACTAGTTGTTTAAGGGTACACACATGAAGAATGAATTGACTACACAGGTTTCTTTGCTCTTGTAGCAAGACTTGAACCTATCAGAATATTCCTAGCTTTTTCTGCATCAAAGGATTTTAAGGTCTACAAGCTTGATGTCAAGTGTGCTTTTCTATATGATGTGATTGATGCAGAGGTATATGTCAAATAAGCACCTAGCTTTGTAGATCCTAATCATTCTGATTATGTCTGCAAGCTTAATAAAGTTTTTTATGGGCTGCACCAAGCTCCAAGGAAGTGATATGAGATTCTATCTCAATATCTCTGTCAACATGCCTACAAATAGGGTACTATAGATGGACTTTCTTCATCAAAGGAATATGGAATGACTTAATTCTAGTTCAAGTATATGTAGATGATATTATCTTTTGGTTAATCAATCGAAAGCTCTGTAAAGACTTAGAGAAGCTGATGAAGAATATATTTGAAATGAGTGCAATAGGAGAACTCAACTTCTTTCTAGGAATTCAAGTGAAGCAAGTTGACAGTGGCATCTTCATAAGTCAGTCAAAGTATGTACATGACATACTTACAAGATTCAACATGATTGATTGTAAGATTTCAAAGACACCCATAGCTAGAAATCATTCCCTTAGGCCAGACATTGAAGGGGAGTGTGTAGATGGACATCTTTACTGGGCTATGCATGGGTCTCTTATGTATCTTACAGCTAACATGCATATCATGTTTGTCATATGCATTTGTGCAAGATATCAAGCCAATCCCAAGATGTCATACTGTCAAGAGGATTCTAAGATACCTCAAAGATGCTGCTACATTAGACCTCTGGTATCCAAAGAATTCTGACTTCAACCTGTATGCATATACAAATAGTGACTATGGTGGCTGTAATATGACTGCAAAGTCTACATCTGGGGGTTGTCAATTCCTTTATGGAATGATTGTCTCATGGCAATGCAAGAAACAATCTTGTGTGTCTACATCAACTGTTGAAGCTAAATACATTGCTGGTTCTAGTTGTTGTGCTCAAGTTCTTTGGATTCAGAATCAGATGCTAGACTATGGATTCAAATTTAAAGAGACTCCTATCCACATAGATAACAATAGTGCTATCTCTATTATAGAGAATCCTGTGCAACACTCAAGGACAAAACACATCAACATCATGTATCATTTAATTAGAGATGACTTTGAAAAGAGATTAATCAAACTGGTCAAAGTTAACACAAATGACTAATATACAGATCTGTTTACCAAAGCTTTTGATGAACAAAGATTTAAATATTTTATATAAGCTATTGGGATGATTAACTTTAAGTAGATTTTCTTTAAATTAATTCATATTATTTCTAAAATATGCATGTCCTAAGTTGGTTATTTCATCATCTTCATAAGCCCTTGTTTATTTTGGAAGAAAAATGTTTTAAAAATTCTATCTCTTAGATTATTTAGAATTTTGATCATTTTTTACTTTGAAAGATATATCTTTACCTTTGGAAGAAAATTATGTCATCCTAAACAAATAACTACTTATTTCAACTTATCTTCGAAAGAAATCTTTCCAATATCTTCTAAAGCATAAATGAATATAAGTACTTAAATATTTTTAAAGAAAAATTTTCATCCAAAAGAAAATTAAGTCTTGAAAGTTTTTATTTCTCTTAGATAAAAATCTCCAAGTCTAAATATCTTCCAAAGCAAAATTCTCTATAATCTTAAAAATTTCTTCCAAGGCCATTTTAGCTTTGTGAAGTTTTTTTGTCCAAACTTCCGAAGACAAAATACATTCCGTAGATTTTCAACATCTAAGAAAACTACCTTATTGGACACTTTTCAGAGGTGGGGCCGACATCCGGATTTTAAAATTTATCATCTTTCATTAACTTTGTCTCAAATCCAGTTCATATAAATCTTCTCAACGGTTCCCCCTCTTTCACTCTCTTCTTCATCTACAAACAATATTTAACCTAAAATTCACACAAAACCACCTTTGTTCTTATCTTCCATCACCTTTATGCTTTATCAAATGACCAACCTCAACTGTAGAAACAACCCTTATTTCTCCATGCAACTCCACATACAGCACAATTAGGTTGCTCTATTGGACTCTGAGAAAGATTCTAGTTTCTTAGAGGTCTGCCGTTTTCTTGCTCTATCTAACTATTTCACCTCCCTTAACATTGATCATCCTCTCTATGAGAATCATCTATTAGAATTTTATAAGACCTGCCAAGAGGTTATTATGGATGGGGAGAAGGCACTGTCTGCCACAGTGCAAGGAGGACAATTTTCATCACTCCAACCATCATCAACACACATCTTTAGCTGGATGATGTAGAAGGTGAATTGTCCTTTCCCAAAGAAGTTTTAAATCATTCTTTTGAGCAGATGAGTTATAAAGGGGACTTCTCTTCAAAAACCTTCAGGAAAGAAAAGGTCTCATCCTAGTGGAAGTACCCGCTCCATGTGGATATCCACAACTTATCCAACAAACATGGTGGATGAGACTAGATTCCTGAAGATCTCTCCTTCATAGTTTATGGAATGGTCCATGGGGTCAAAGTCAGGTATTCACAATTTTTGTATACCAATTTACTTTCTAATTTAGACTCTTTAGAGTATTATATATTCCCTAGATATGTTCAACACATTCTTAATTGTGAACTGGGCTCATAGTTGAGGGAAACATGTATTATTCTTAAATTTGGTCTAATGAAGCCCCTCATCTTTAAGACAATGAAGAACTCAACTATTGGCTTCTCTGTGGTAGAAACAACCCTTGTCCCAAAAATGTTAGAGCTTATTACTCAATGTGACAACCTAATAGCATAAGCTAGTGTTGAATCCACACCTTCTACTTCTCAACCACCAATACAGCCACAAATACTTCTCACCTACCAAAGAAAATCCAAATGAATCCCTGCTCAAGCTATTGAGCTTGTTTAGGACCCCATATCATCACCCATACAAGAAGAAGTGGACACTGGAGCTCCCACTTCTCCTGAGGAGCAAACCACTCTCATCTTACAAAGAATCAATGCTGAGGTTCCTCATGCTCAGCCTGATGAGCTCATCATCCAAACAACTTTAAGCCTTCACTTAGAGTTTCAAAACTCTAGTAAACAACCTTCAGGGGACAATTACCATCCCTAGCCTCTTGATCTCAATCAACCAAAACCCAACCTAGAATTTTATGACGATGAAGACATGGGATTCAGTGAGTACCATGAGTCTCTCTACTCCTCCCCTACTGAAAGAGAGATGAGTACTCATGCCTCTCCCTTGTCTAGCCCATATCATATACCTATCACTAAGGTGGATCTCCCTGAACATGTTTAGGAGATCCATATGGAAGAGTGTTGATACATATGTCCCTAGTTTATGTGCTTAATGTAAAAGTCTGTCATGTCTTACACATATGTAAGAATGGGTTAGATGAAATATAATATGTGGTTGATGTTTATAATGTTCAATATTTCATAGTATTAATGTGTGTTAAAGTATAATGAACTTACTATATAGGTTTAAGGTTGTTGTGCATAGTTCTTAGTCAATAATGATTGAGAGATGTGTTCAAACTTAGTCGTATGAGTCTTCATTGCGAACGGACCATGCTTATGGACCATATGCATGAATACATCATGGACCAGTCGCACGACTGAACCAGGAGACTGGATCAGTCGCACGATTGAGACATAAGATTGACTCAGTCGCACGACTGAACCTTCAGTTGTGCGTATGAATCAATCGCATGATTCAGTTGCACGACTGAACCATGATAATGGTTCAGTCATACGATTGGAAACCCATAACCTATAAATACCACTTAATTCGTGGAAAAACATAACACTCAAAACAATTGAGAAACACTTGATACTCTTACGAACCCTAGACGTCTAGAACGTCCAAGGAAGCCTGTCCAACTTCATAGATAAATCCTGATCGATCTCTACTCGTTCATAACGTTTAGTTTCAATCTTATATCGATCGAGTAATTGTTCTCACTGACTGGATCGCCAAGCAAATAGGATTCCGCACTATTTGATTCGGTATAAACGCAGAATTTGTTAGTATTCCGTACGTACACGGTCCTGACAAGTGGTATCAGAGCCTTGGCTCTTGATTTTGCGTTTGATTCAATTAGAATTGTGTCAAACCTCACGTTTTAACTCAAACGAGTCATCTTTTTGGGTCCACATGTGTTTTTTGACGATTACATGCATTAAAGTTGAAGTTTTTCGTCATACGGCAGATTAGGGTTTCTGGATAAATCATAATTCGTGTCAAAGTGTCAAAATTCAATATTTTTCAAACACAGCAGCCTTTAGTCGTACAATAGCTCATTCGTACGATTGAGTCATCCGCATTTGTTCATTCGTATGACTGAGTCATCCGCATTGGCCATCTGCATTGTCTAATCGCACGACTGAGTCATCCGCATTGGCCATCCGCATTGTCCAATCGCACGACTGAGTCATCCACATTGGTCATCCGCATTTGTCCATTCGCACGACTAAGTCATCCGCATTGACTCATCCGCATTTTTGTCCAATCGCACGATTAACTCATCCGCATTTGTCCATTCACACGAGTGAACCAGTCTTGTTCTAAAGTTCAAAGTTTATAGAAATGGAAGATCAATTCACTGCCTTTATTGCCGGAAGGGACTCTCGCATCCAGAACCTTCTGCTTCTGGAAAATGAAATTGGAAATCATAATAAACCACCAAAACTTATAACGTTAGATGATTATCCACAATGGAAACAGAGGTTTGATATCTATCTAAATGGAGTTGATCCCAATCTTTGGGCATCCATTGAGACAGGTTACACGATTGCAGTTGGTGCTGATGGAGTTAAGCTGACTCTGGGAGGAATGCATGACAACCAGAAGGTTAAGTATAATGCAGAAAAGAAAGTATATGCCCTATTGACTCAGTCGATACCTAAAGATATCTTTCATCGGTTCTTTGAGAACAAGCAGGCAAAAAAGTTATAGGAAGCATTGGAAAAGAGATATGATGGGAATGAAACGTTAAAGGCACTGAAGGCTAAGGCTCTCAAGAAGGAGTTTGATAACTTCTCTTCAATAGGGAAGGAGAGCTTGGATGACATCATTGACATGTTCTACCATCTGATGAGTGAGCAGCACACTCATGGTGTAACAATGTTAATGGAAGATAAAGTGTCAAGATTTGCAGACGGTTTGCCAGATAAATGGGATTCGTTTGTGTCTAATCTGAGTTAGAATGATATTCTTGCAAAGTTAGACATAAATGACTTCATCCTAAAATTAAGAGTAGAGGAACTGAGAATGAAGTAAAAGTCACAGAAAGGATCCTATGATTAGGAACCTTTACTTTACAACTCATTCCCCACTCCAACCAGTTCAGGAGCACCACTTCAAACAGCATTTGGGTCCAGTTCTGCGGCTCCCTCACAATCCAATGCTTCAGGACCAGAAACGTCTGGGTCATCATCGACTCAACACATAGTGCCTGAAGCCAATGTTACGAAGTTGAAGACCAAGAATCTCGGTAATATAACAGTGGAGGATGCAGAGGAGCATATGGATCTTCTAGCAGCAGTAGTACAATCGTATGATGGTCTAGTTGCTGGGAAGATCGGAAATTTTCATCTTGTAGATGAAGACTATGAGCAGGTTGATGAAAACGAGCTGGAAAGGATGGATATCATGTGGGCTCTTGCAAGTGCAGTCAGACGAGCCAAAAAGTTCGTTAAGAAGACGGGACAGAATCTTGTAGCCACAAAGGACACAACGTTTGGCTTTGACAAAACCAAAGTCACTTGCTTTAATTGTGGTGAAAAGGGGCATTTTAAACGTGAATGTGTAAAGCCCAAGAAAACAGGAAATGGAAATCCATTTTCCACCTTCAACCATCAAGACAAATCCATGAGTGGAGCTACCTCTTCAAGCAAAGAAACAAAGGCCTTGACCGCTCAAGGTGATGAAGGGCAAGACTAGACCATCAGCTTTGTGCATCCGGGTGAATCAAACATTGCCTATGTTGAGGGATTGGATGATGGTTCTGCGAGTGAAGGTGAGATCACAGTTGAGCAAGTAATGTCAGATACTGAAGAAGCTGTGAACGTGGTACATCACGTAGTTGAGGAAGAGTTGAGAGCAACAAGTTCAGAATCTCAAACAACTGAAGAGTCTAACTCTGCATTGATAGCTGATTCAACCGATTCCTCACAGGTAAGTACTAAAGACCAACTTTTTGAAAAACATGCTTGTAATGAATATGACAAATTTAGAGAAAGCATTGATTTGAAATTTGCTAGGTTATTAGACTACAATGATAACTTGGTAAATGATTTACAACTGTGCACCGAAGCTAATTGTATTTTAAAACAAAATGAGTGCAGTTACAAAGAAAAAATAGAACTTTTGGGTAAACAACTAAGGGAAACGGAGGTTGTTGCTTGCAATCTAGCTAATAACTTATGTTGTTGGTACATTATGTGCAAAAAGAAAATAAATGCTCTAACAAGAAGATAGGTTGTGTTCCTCTCTGTTGTGCGGTGACACTGACCTAAGGATAAGCATAACCTAAATATTCTAGAATTCATTGTTGTTTGCGCCTCTCTGCTGTGCGATGGCACTGACCTGAGGCTTGGCATCTCTTTGAAAGCTCTTAGAATAGTCTTTTCTTGAAATATACCCGTAGACCGCTCAAACATCTCTTGAGGAATGTTGATTACCATATAAGTGTGGGATCCACAAATGCTTGTTGAAATAATTAAACTTTAACTCATCACCAATGTATGTCAAAAATCTATGTATGAATTTAAGATGACAAGTATACTGACAATCATCGTGAGCTGCAGTTCTTGAAAGTCAAAAATATTGTGTGCATCTTATAGCTCTAGTATGATTTCCTAAAATTGCTATTGACTCTCGGTCAAAACAAGAATCTAGCATCAAAATGGTTTATTAAAATGTCCCAAATGATTCTGATATACCTGTATGATTCCATAATAAATCGTACCAGAAATGATAAAATAGACTTGAAGCTGTGATGTCTAGGAAGTAAAATCAGTTAGAAGTACTCTAATAGTTTTAAATCCATCTCCAATAAAAAATACAAAAATATATCTTGTTTCATTTTAAATTTCAAGTTTTTTTATTTAACTTTTAGTCATTTGTTAGGTAAAAGTCGAACTATACATCTGGATTCAATCTGTGAATCACTCAATAAAAGTGGTCACGTCTGAGGTGACCAATTGAGTTTTTGAAATTAAAAGGATCACATCTGAGCTGATCAAACAGTTTTTCAAATTAAAAAGGTCATGTCTGAGATGATCATCGGTCATAATGTCTTATCAATAAGTTAAACGTGTATGTTTGAAAGTGTACGAGGTCAAACTCATAAGTATGGGCCAATCGCACGACTGGACCATAAGTATGGACCAGTCGCACGATTGGATCACAAGTATGAGCCAATCGCACGACTGAACCATATGTATGAGCCAGTCGCACGACTGAACCCCAGTCGCACGAATGAAGCATGCGAATGGGTCCAGTCGCACGACTGAATGCTAACTTAGTATAAATAGCGCAGAGTCGGTCGCATGTTCTCATCACCCCTCAATCGCCCTCAGTCGCTCGAAAGTACCGAGACTCTGCCCAAATTTTGTTTGATTGATTTAGCATCTTGATAGTGATTCTAACGTTTACTTTCTACGTATACAGGTATCATGAGACCAAAAGTGACTTCAATGTCCCGTGTAATCAAGCCCTAATGACCGAAACCTTTCAAAACAAGAACTTAGACAAACTCTTCAAAATAAACCACCTAAATGGACATAATTGTTGATTTAAAGAACATTAGGTGTTATTTTGAGTGTTTGCGAGTCTAGTGAGCCAATACACAACGTTTAACATAAAGTTTTGACCAAGAATTGGATTTAAATGTCGAACAGAGGGTTATACAAATGGACGTGTTGATGAACTTCAATCGCACGATTGAGCTGGGCGTATGACTCAATCGCACGAATGAACCAGGCGTATGGGTTTCAGTTGGATGATTGACTCAACCGCATGGCCAAACACATGACTAAGTTCAGTCGCAAGCTCAATCGCATGACTGAACTCATCCGCATGCTCAATCGCACGATTGAACTCAGTCGTATGGTTCAATCGCATGATTGAACCAGACTGATCTCAAAACAGTTTAATATCAACGGTCTTATGTTATGCACAAATCTAATGTTTATGTGTTTTGTGTTATAGATACATGGCAGATAGGTGGACTATCAACACCAAGCATAACATCTGTGCTCACTTGGATGCCACCACTCGGAATGCTACCAAGTTTGTTGGGATTATTGCTTTTCTGAGGAAGTCAAGGATCTACAAAGCTATCTATGCTCCTTGCACACCCTACCGATCTCTATAGAAGGCCTTCTGGGAAGGTGCTTCAGTTGACAGATCTGCTGAGCCTTACTGTATACGGAGCTCCATTTTTGGCCAAGAGATTAAAGACACTGCATCTGATCTTAGACGGGTACTGGATCTGGGTGATGATGATGCCCACCCGACCAAGTTCCATCCTCTGACAGTAAGGGGTTGTTTTCTACAGATGAAGTACACTAGGGACATCAACTCAGGTGTGCTCAATAGAAGCAACCTGTGTCCCCAGTTCAAGTACCTTGCCCACGTCATTTTGAAGTGTATAGCATCAAGGAAGGGAGGATTTGATGATCTATCTGACCAAATCCAGAATGCATACGTTGCACTGGTGTTGAACCATCCTTTCAGCTTCTCCAACATGATCTTCTCTTACATGGTCGAGAACCTAGAGGCCAAGGGTAAGGAGGGCTTTTGCATGTACCCTCGGTTCTTACAGTTTATTATTGATGAGAAGCTTCCGTCACTAATGAAGGTGTATAGGGGAAGGCAGGTGAAGCCCCCTGTCAGGAGATTGTTCGGGCACTTGGCCAGTGCTGATTATGTGGCGCCTTCTCATAAGAAGTGGCGTCATGATAAGAGTGACTCAGATGTTGAGTCGATAGAGCTACCCACTGATGACACTGGCGACGATAACGATGACCATGGTGATGGTCAAGGAGGTGAGGCTCCTGGTGGATCCGAGCAAGCTCCAATTCACCCTGATTTTCAGGTAGATGAAGATGATGAGTCAGATGAGGAGCCTCTCATGAGGACAGTTGGCAGTAGAGTTGTGGCCACCAAGAGAGGTAAAGAGGCGGTTGGTGGATGCCAGGCTGGGTCAAAGGGTGGTGCTACAAATGACACTGATCCTACTTACACCCCAAACCAGCCACTTGGCTCAGGGGAGCCTTTGTCTCCAAGGGCTCAAGGAAGAAAAGAATGGCCCAACCCTACGGGAAGAAGAGCAAGAGGCAGAGGATCACCCTAACCACTACTCCCACCACCACTACCACTGCTACCACCACAACCACACCCCCTATCTCCACCCCCATAGCTACTACTACCACCACCACTCCACCCACTACTACACCTCCTACCACCACTACTACCATCACTCCACCCACTACAACTATCTCTCATCCCCCATCACTACCACAACCACTCCACCACAGCCCACACACATTCCACCTCCCATATACACCAAATCCACTACTACCACCACCACTCACCAAGCCGGTCTGTCCACTGACACTCCATTCACCGCTAGATCCTCCCTACCCCACATTGGGTTAGAGGAACAGCTGGCCAACCACAATTGTATTGTTCTAAAGCTGTTGGCTACTGATGAGAAAAGAGGTGCATAGCTCAATCAGCTGATGGAGGTGAATGCAGCTCAAGCTCAGCAGATCAGGGAGTTCAGTGTGAAGAGTGACCTGTATGTGAGAGCTCTAAGCCAAGCCCACCATGAACTGACTAGTCAAAATGAGCTGGCGTTGGCTTCGGCGAAGAGGATTGAGGAGCTTGAAAAGAAGAACAAAAAGATACTTCTAAAGCTTAAAGGATCTAAGAGCGAGCTTCTGAAGATCAAGAACGGTGATGGTGATGATGATGATGATGATTGTTGATACATATGTACCTAGATCCTGATCTGAATGTAATATGTCTTGAATGTCTTACACTGATGTAATATTGGGTACTTAATGAAATAAGAATATTTGATTGTGATTTGTAATGTTTAATATTTCATTAATGAGTTGTTTAACACATATTGACTTGATTATATAGGTTTGTGGTTGATTGAATTAATATAAATAATGTTATGACATTTAATACATTCAAAACTTAATA
>BJCM01064603.1:0-12318 GCA_018326385.1 Flaveria bidentis | reverse complement strand
GCATGGTTTAGTCGTGCGATTGAGCCATGCGGTTGATCCATTCGTACGACTGAGTGTTCAGTCATGCGACTGAGGCAATCTCATGTTACACTCGTGCGACTGATCCAGTCTCCTGGTTCAATCGTGCGACTGAGTCATTCGCATGAAGTTGTTCATGCATATGGTCCATTAGCATGGGCCATTCACATGAGAACTTCATATTACTAAGTTTGAATATACTTATTAATCATTACATTACTAAGATTAATTTAAACAACCACAAACCTATATAGTCAGTTCAATAAGCGTTAAGCTACTAATTAATGAAATAATAAACATTATAAGCACAACCACACATTGTATTTCATTAAGTACCCAATCTATTACAAATGTGTAAGACAATAAAGACATATTACATTAAGCTCAGAAACTAAGTAGACATGTATCTACAATTATAAGTAGAGGAGAGTGGAAAGATAATGATAAAGTTACAAAATTTAGTACTTATTTGATAAGAAGAGAGTAAAATCGTAATTTTTAGTTTCATTATAAGCTTAAGGATAAGGAAAATGATATGAATGCTCTTATAATGTTTGCCCCCAACCCTAGTAGCCTGTTTTGATCCATGTCTCCACTACCTTAAATGTGTTCCTTGTTTACCTTAATCATCTTTTTTTCTTGGTTCTTCTTTACATCCCAAAGTTGGGAACTCACACTCTCTAAATCTATATTTCTGGCGCTTCAAAATCCAACATAGAACAAGATAAAGAAGAAATCGATAGGAAAAGGCAT
The DNA here is from genome assembly GCA_018326385.1 of Flaveria bidentis. NCBI lineage: Eukaryota > Viridiplantae > Streptophyta > Magnoliopsida > Asterales > Asteraceae > Flaveria > Flaveria bidentis. Next base: position 11,547 of record BJCM01064603.1, on the reverse strand, counting down.
TAACCATCTAGTTTGTGTTTGGGCTAGGTTTCCAACTTTAAATGATGAATCGCTGGTTTAATTGTCTTATATGGTTAGGTTCTCATGTGTCAAATTTAGATATCCCTATAAATGACTAGCAAAACATTGTATTAGTGGTTCTAGTAGCAAACACAATAGTTGTTCTTCAATCACCATTAAAACCAAATCGTGGACCAAACTGTATGGATTTCATAGCGGCTGAAATCCTCAATTTTCTTCCATTTGGGTGGTTTAATTCCTAGCAACGGTTCACAACTATTCTTATAAATGAGTAGCAAACAATTGTAGCCTATCCTATTAGATTTCATATATTAGCGTAAGTTTCTTCATATCTATTAGTGTTTGACATGTACTTCGCTCCATTTATTATTCATATTTCTTTCTTATCACCTTTAAAATGCCATACAGTATGATATCGCTAGGAAATGACATCTCAATGTGAGTATATGAAACAGTTATTTGTAGTAGAGGGTCATGCATTATCATTTTATAGATATGTTGTATTTTTACTTTTTGATATAAACTATTCTAGGCTACTAACGATTTTTACACTGGATAACGTTATAAAAACTTAGACCTAGCAAGAAAACCAAAAACCAAACACATTGTAGACGATGGGATATGTATTCTGACATGAAACACTATATGATATTAATTGTAAAAGTTTTGGTTCACTTGACTAAAATATTAGGCGAATTCCTATGGTCAAATAGCATCATAACCAAATAAAATTACATATTGGATCATCTCAAAAAATGAATATATAGTAGTTTAAAGTTGGTAAAACTGGAATCACTATTAATTTTAGAAGCATCTACCGTAACAAATGTGTTTATGTGTTATAACTCTCATTAGATTCTCATATTTGCTCATCTGATTTTGTGTAGAAATAATTTTTTTTGTTATATTCAATATACTTATTTTGTTCAATCATTTGATTTTATCAACTACTTTTGATATGACCCCTTTTATTGTATTGCTCATCAAGTACTTGCTCAATAACAAAGTATATAGTTGTGTAGAATCAACATTCCTCAGGCCGACCCAATAGCATAATTGGCCCAAGATAGGGCTTTGAGCATGCCAACTATATAGAGCCTCTAATTTTAATAACCCAATAGTATATGTGGCCTTAAATTCAAGCCTAGTAGCCCACAAGAATACTAATATTTCAACGGCGGACAACCCTGGTCTTGTATCCGACTCTTAAGTCTTCACTTCTATGACTTTTCACTCTTCGAGGGTTCGAGATCATCAAGCATTAAATTAATCTCAGTAAAATAATCAACAATCATGAATCATCAAGCTTCTGAGTTCAGCCTTCAAGCATGGCTGCGAGTCACGAGGTTCAAACGGTAGGTTCAATCATGAATCATTAAGCTTCAGAGTTCAACCTTAGAGAGTTCGAGGTCATCAAGCATTCAATTAATCTTGGTAATAACGGTAACATTAGGTTCAAATCGTTTGATATGATTAGAAGGCTTAAGTTGTGGATCAATTAAAAGGCTTCGATTGTGAATTAAGAAGGGGCGAAGGGTAGAACTTTTGATCTTGTGAAGTTACTTGTGATTACTATTAGTCGATTAGAAGGCTTTGATTGTGGGTCAATTTGTAAAATCCTAGAAGAAGGGTTTTCAGTTGTGTATCGATTTGTGATTCTGTGGATCAATTAGGTAAGTTTTCTAGTTTTTATTTAAGTCATTTATTGATTAGGTCTTTTGTTTATGAATTGATCAATTGTTTTTTTATCTAAATTGGTTATCAGTTTTTTATTTTTTGATTAGTTAATTTGATTATCATATTGCTTGAATCTAATTAGTTTGATTACCTCATTAGTTATTTAACATTTCTTGAATCTTATTTAGTGTACACTACATACTTAAACTAGCCAACTAGGAATTATAACTTGGTCTTTTAGAATTTATAACAATGTCAAATCGAATCCCAAACCCAAATAAAAGAGGAGGGTTTATATCAATATTCTTTTGATGGACTCATAATTTTTGTTTGCTTTGGCTCTCCAAAAACCTTAAGTCGGCGCTGCGTACCCTTTAATATATTTTTACAAGCCCAACGTACACACATTGCTACTTCTTTGTCAAGGTGTTGCATGATACATTGTCAAATGGTAATCATCTTCTCTAAATAATTTCTCTAATTTATATGATAGTTTTGTGTTTTTAAATAATTTATATCAACACATTACTATGTTATTTATACAAACTACTTGTGCCAATGAAAGTAATTGTATTTTGCTGGCTTTACCAACATGTTTTGTTGAAATAATTGAACACACCAAAGTCCCAAATGGCTTGTTAAAGTTTCAAACTATGCTGCCCTCCCTTGGAAAAATTAGATGTCCTCTACTACCTTACAGAAGGATTAAAGGATACCTTACATTTTCTTCAAAATGTCTACTCCACAAATTTCTTCTCAAAATGTTCCCTTCAGACTAGGTTGGCCCTGACACCTCTAGTGACAAAACTGGGACGCTTGTTAGCATCCCACTAAAAATCAGACATGTGTCCTTCAAAGTCGCCACGAGTAGTCGCGAGAAGACACATGTCTATCAAGTATGTTTTGATTTTTTAAATTAAATGTTTTATTATTATGACTAACTAGAGTTTATACTAGACACGTGTTATTCGTATTAAAACCAATGCTCAAACAAACATGCGTATTAAGAATATTACGTTGTTATCATCATAGCTAAAACTAAATAGTGTAACCTAACAAAATCACATTACAAATAGGACACAATATACAAATATTAAAACAAAAAAAATTATGGAGATATACATTACATACAATATTTTTAACAAAAAAAATAAAGCAATGTATGTTATTGTTTCCCTTTCTGTGTAAGAACAATACAATCACCATATGGTGTAATATGCAAATTGCAACCCTAAACATTATTGTTTGATTAATCTGGGGATGTTTAAATGTTTAATTAAAAACTAATGACATATATTCATATATGAATTTGAACAAAGGTGTGCGAGAATTCATTGTCTTATTATATCCTTTAGACATCACTGATAGACTCGGCGTTGGCACGATGGCCAGCACTGGTGTTACTCATCAATATAAGCACATTCTTGGTTTTGTGAGGACCATGCTGAACTATTTTGAAGGTGTTATCTACATCATGATTATTCTGTTCTACTGCTCACCACCAAAACCATACACTCCCACCCTTTCAAACACCATCTTAAACGAACTTTTTCAACGACGCAACTGTCATCACCATTGTCCACCACCATGTCCTATATGGTACATAAAACTATACAATGTTTGTATCTTTCAGTCAAAATCTCAAGAAATAATTCAAGTTTTAAATTCACATTTTCTTTGATTTAATGATTTGGGTTTTTGAAATAAAAGATTAATTTTAGGAAACACACAACCATGACATCTTAACTTATTGTTCTAAGGTGAATGTTGTTTAAGAAAATATCAACATGCCAGAATAGGATTGTTATTCAGAACACAAACTCGCCAGAAAAGACATTAGGTGCAAAAAATCAAACGAAAAGGGATGAATATTACCTCATGTTTCGTAGATCTGACCAACTCTATCTCCCCTCCGTCTTCTTCAAGTTCTCGACTGATCAAGCACTAGCCACAAACAGTTGATATACATTACACTCTCTAGCTATTAACTTCAAAACCATTGCCATCGCCATCACCATCGCCGTTTTAGCGAATGTTTTGGGGTCACTGGGAGACAGTAGCTACCTCCTCCGGGGACTTATATGATAGGGGCTGTTTGTGACATCCGACATTTTTTAGGTTAACATCGTTAACCAAACTCTGTTATATCAGTCGAGTCTTGCATACACGTCACGTAATCACACACACAAGTCCTTGATATAAATACAATTAATATTATGTGATCATTATATGATTATGTGAAATCATTGTGTTACGTGCTGCTTTTATTATTTATGCATTATTGTATAGTTGCGAGAATCTTAGAGTATTATTCATAGTTATAAAGATTGCAATTATATCGTCGCTCTTACCTCCCCATCCTTTGTGATTTGAGGACCTAGCACACACACATTCATTCAATTTTTGCAAAACTCAATCAATACAATGTGTGTGGAAGTTCATTTCGTGATCATCTACGTGATACGAGTAATATTTTCTATAACACTACAACCTTTTCATGAATTTTGGTTCCACACAAACCCTAGCTCATCCACGCAATCTAAAACATGATATTGATAAACTTAAACATTGTAGTTGGGTTATATTGATGCTATTGTTGATAGTTTACATGAACTGTGCAAGAAAATGATGATTTGAACTTGTAGTTCAAAACTTACTACAAGAGGAAACTTTAGTTTCCAAGTACTTTAGATTTCTAAGAAAATGATGTTTGTTATGCTTGATGTTGATTATGGGATAGATAGATAAAATGAATAATAGATCATGAAATATTTTGTTGTTATTTGAGTTTTCTAGATCATAATTTGAAATTTAATGTTTGAGAATGCATGGAAGGATAGGATCATGTTAGAATGATTTTTGGGAAAATGGTATGTGTTTTCTATGCTAAATGCGTTGGATATGTATGTTAGTTGATGGTGGTGGAAGCTTGAACTTAATGAACTAGTGAGAATAGGATGATTGAATTTATGTTTATGCAAGATGATAATATGATGAGGTTTACACTAGAGTAAAGTTTCTAAATAGGTTTACATGATTGAACTTTGTTATGGATATGTGTATGTACTTGATTAACATGTCAAAATAGGAGAATCTATTAAATTTAATGTTATACTTTGTGTCATAATGTTATGATGAATATCATACATGCATGCAGATCTAAGGCCCCGACCTAGTTAGTAGAATTGACAGGGTTTAGTGTGTGTAGTTGCAAGTTTACTTCACATGGCATGTGGTGAGTCATCTAATGTGTATCTAGGTTGCATGATAGTAGCTTAAGTAGTTATCACAACAGGAAACCAGAAAAAATATCTATTTGATGATTTGAAAATGTACTATTGATTGTATTATGAATTCATATATGTTGTATGGTAGATATTGTTTGTATGGAAACTAGTTAGAGTTTAGAACTCATTATGTATGCCACATGAATGTATTGAACTAAACTCATGAATATTAGATATTTTAACTATAAACAAACATGATTTCACTTAACATGTTACCAACGGGTTAAATGGGTCAAATGGATCAAATTTGGTTAACATTTTTAAAACCTATGAATCAATGGGATTGATTGGACACCAAGGGTTCTATGAACCAACCACTCATGCACGTACTTATGTACTCATATAATTTAGGTAGCCTATGATAGGTTAATTCATAGTTTAGCATTATTTAATTGTTCTTGCGTACGTTTAAGTTGAGTTCAGTGCCCTACTTTTATTTACTCCTTTTGGAGGGAGAAAGCATACTTAAAACAAATTATTTTAAGACTTTATGTATTGCATGTTACATAGTGTAAGTTTACTATTAAAAACCTTCACTCTTTCACATCGTTAATTAAATTTTATTAGCGAAAATATTAGGTAGTACTACTAGGCTTGACAAACCTCACCCGTACGACTGAAGGTCAAGCAGATGTCACATTCTCCTAAACAACAAACACATTGTCATGACTTGGTAAGTCATGATAGAATGCAAACAAATGAACAACGTCAACTTCTATCATGAAAACACTATTGTTTATGCTTATGTTGTATATTAGCTATCTATTTCATTACACTTTGCTTATGTTACTCTAACTTAAATATTTTTATTAGTTTACAAACTCATGAACTCACCAATCTCATGTTAAGACTTTCATCCCCGTGTTAACACTTTAGTATGTATTTCTCATATGACTAATTATATGTGCATTAGGTACACAATATGGTCACATGACATTGAAACATTTTCACAATATTAACTATAATTTGCACTAAACTTTTGGGTTTTGGGCGCATGTCTTTGCGCATTTACAATTACATTAATTGGTTTTTGTGATTTACACTTCCGCATTGTTTAAATTTTAACCTCTAATAGATATAAAAACCTCAGTTTATCAAATGCTTTTATGTAGAGGTCGGCACGTTGAAAATCAATATTAATTTTAACCACATCGATTAATTGCTTTTCAAAACAGTCACGTATAAAGTGATATTTAATACAGCTATAGAAGCAGAATTGTCAACATAGATAGTAGTGTTAGAAAATTGCAAACCGTAGTCGCGCATTTGTTGTTGAATCCAGATAATTTGTGAACAATAACTTGCAGCAACTTGCTTTTTACACTGCCAGGTGACTAACCGTCTACCAAAGCACTGACATCCTGCTGATGTCGGCTTGTGATTCATTTTGCAACCGCCATAATCCGAGTCACTATACGATGTAAGCTCAAAGTCATCGTCATGAGGATACCACAACTCGAGTGTTGGAGTACCCTTCAGATAACGAAAAATCCTTTTAACACCTATGAGATGGTTGACTTTTAGTTTCGCCTGATATCTGGAACAAAGACATGTCGCGTACATGATATCAGGACGAGACGCTGTGAGATACATAAGGGATCCGATCATTCCTCTATACATTGTAGCATCAACCAGATCACCATTTTCATCGGGTGCCACATTGTGGTTCGTGGCATGTGGAGTTCCAGCAGTTGAAGTATTCTCCATGTCAAACCGACTAAGGATGTCCCCTACATATTTAGTCTGATGTAGGAAGATTCCTTTTGGTGTCTAATCCACCTGTAATCCTAGGAAGAACTTCATCTCCCCCATTGCACTCATCCCGAACTCTGCTTTCATTACAGATTCAAATTCTTTACATAACTCTTCATTTTTGGATCCGAAGATTATGTCATCAACATAAATCTATACGATGTAAGCTCAAAGTCATCGTCATGAGGATACCACAACTCGAGTGTTGGAGTACCCTTCAGATAACGGAAAATCCTTTTAACACCTATGAGATGGTTGACTTTTAGTTTCGCCTGATATCTGGAACAAAGACATGTCGCGTACATGATATCAGGACGAGACGCTATGAGATACATAAGGGATCCGATCATTCCTCTATACATTGTAGCATCAACTAGATCACCATTTTCGTCGGGTGCCACATTGTGGTTCGTGGCATGTGGAGTTCCAGCAGTTGAAGCATTCTCCATGTCAAACCGACTAAGGATGTCCCCTACATATTTAGTCTGATGTAGGAAGATTCCTTTTGGTGTCTAATCCACCTGTAATCCTAGGAAGAACTTCATCTCCCCCATTGCACTCAGCTGGAACTCTGCTTTCATTATAGATTCAAATTCTTTACATAACTCTTCATTTTTGGATCCGAAAATTATGTCATCAACATAAATCTATACCAGCAGTAAGTCGCCATCCTTTTCTTTGATGAATAGTGTACAGTCAATAACTCCTCTGCGAAAACTGTGTTTCACCAGGTGAGTTGAGAGTTTCTCGTACCATGCTCTAGGGGCTTGATGGAGCCTCTAGAGAGCCTTACCCAGCTTGTAAACTCTGTCCCGATGATAAGGATCCTCAAATCCTTCGGGTTGATTGACATACACTGTCTCACAGATTTCACCATGAAGGAACACACTCATGACATGTAGTTGATAAACTTTAATCCTCATGTAAGATGCATAGGCTAGGAAGATACAGTTTGCTTCCATTCTAGCCATAGGTGCAAACACTTCATTGTAATCAATGCCTTTGACTTGTCTAAAACCTTGAACCACAAGTCGAGCCTTCTTTCTGATTATGACCCCTTGGTCATCTTTCTTGAACTTCAAGACCCATTTAGTGCCAATTACCTTAGCACCTTTTAGTCTATCCACCGGTGTCCAAACTCCTAAATTCTTGAATTGTAGGAGTTCTTCTTGCATGGCACTAACCCATGCCTCATCGTTTAAGGCTTCACTTACATATTTTGGCTCAAATTGAGACACAAAACATCGATAAGCACCATCATGAAGATAGCCTATTTCCATGACTGAGGCATAATAAGCTGAGTATAGCTAATTTCGTGTGTGTACTCCCGATTGTACATCCCATATGACGTTGTACAGAGGATGATATACATTTAATCGAGATCCAGGAGTGGTGGGAACAACTGCTTCCTGATCCAGATTTTGAATTCTCGGTTCAGTATCTGTAGCCGTTGGAGTGTGAGGTTCTGAAGTGTCAGAGGCATGAACATCTGATGTTTGTGTACTTTCAGTAGCAGGAACATGTTCCTCCTGGTCACCTGTTCAATCTCCACTTCTTCATCATTAGAGGAGGAATCACTTACATCAAGTGCTCCCCCTAAAGAACTAGAAGATTCGCCTTGTGGAACTGAAGTTGTCAAGTCTAGTGATGGTGTGGTTAAGACATCATACATCATTCTGGTTGATAAATCATCATTAGAAAGGGAGGGAGGGATGTTGAAGGACTTAAAAAATCCATCATAGTCGAAGAAGAATGAGGGTCCCTTTCCAGCAAGGGGTGGTGTATCTCTGAACATCAACGTTGCACCACACTTCTACCTGACCCATTGAGTTGTTATAAACTCTCTTTTCCGGTATATTGTATCCTAGAAAGATCCCTACTTCAGCCTTCTCACTGAACTTCCCTGACTGAGTTTTCTTCAGCAGCGTGCATGGTGCGCCAAAAGGTTCGAGTTACTCCAGATTAGTTTTACGTCGCTGGAGCAACTCATAACACGTTTTCCCATGACGTTTGACCACCAAGACTCGATTGAGGGTGTAACATGCATTGGCAACTACCTCGTTCCAAAATTGAATAGGCAATTTCGAGTCGGCTAGCATCGTTCTTGCTGTCTCTATCAAGCTTCTGTTCTTTCGTTCAGCAACTCCGTTCATTTGTGGAGTGTAGGCAGATGTGAACTGGTGTACAATTTCCTTCTCTTTGCAGAACGCCTCCATCCAATGGTTCTTGAACTCCATGCCGTTGTGAACTGGAATCTGTCTCAGTTTCAGCTTGTAGAGTGATTCCAATGTAGTTACCAATTGTTTGAAACATTCAAATTTCTCTAATTTGGATTTTGGAAAAATCACCCAAGAGAATTGAGTAGTCATCAGTGACTACATAACCGTACAAATCACTAGCGATGCTTTTGGTGCTGACAGGACCAAACAGATCCATGTGTAGAAATTCGAGAGGCAGGTCAATGGAATTTACTTTCTTTGCCTTGTGAGACTTCTTGGTCTGTTTACCTTTCTTACACGCTACACAAAAATCCGGAAGTTGAAAGTTTTTGACATTTACTCCATTTACTAAATCATTCTGGATCATATGATTCAACTTCCATGGATTGATGTGTTCCATTCTCCTATGCCAGGAGATTGAGTCCTTCTTTGTTGCCTTTGACAAGAAGCATTGAACTTTATGATCGGTTGTGGTGGCTTTTGATAGATCCAAGACATATAAGTCATTATATCTTGAAGCTGACATTAAGATTTTGTCCTCCGGGATAGCGTAATCCTTCTTCAATACGTAGCACTTCTTGTTGTCAAAAACAACTTTGAATCCTTTATCACCGATCTGGGAGACTGAAAGCAAGTTATTCTGTAGTTGCTGAACGTAGTTGTCCTTATCAAATTTTACTTTCTAGTTTCCCACTTCGCCTTAAGCGGTGATGTATCCTCCTTTATTCCCAGCAAATGATACATGTCCCCGTTTAATTTGTTTGAAATTAAAAAGTAGAGAAAAGTTCCCTGTCATGTGCCTAGACGCCCCACTATCAATAATCTAGGCATTTGTGATAGCACTATAATGGACACCCTGCATATTCAAAGGAAATGGTGAGTTTAGGTTTGGGACCCAAGCTTTAACTAGATTGGGTGACCCAGAGGAATCACACATCATAAACTCAACCCACTATCCATTTGAGGGTGAGGGCATAGCATTCTTTTTGTTGTTCTCATTATCAAACAATGGACTTGACTTTTCTTTCCATAAGCCAGTTTTGTGTAAGATCTGTTTGTGATAAACAGACGACTGGCTTAGAGTTTGAACTTTAGGTTCATTTGTTCTCTTAGGAGGAGTAATAGAACTCCTTTTATAAGAACTTTGTTTTGTATCATACAGTTCAATCTTCTTTCTTGGAGTCTAATACTAAGGACAATTATAAGAAATATGTCCTCTTTTTCCATAATTATAGCAAGATCGTCCTTCTACATGTTGAGGAAACTGTTTATGTGGGGTTGAATGTGATACTAGTGCGATATGAGTCTAGTTGGGTTTAATAACTTCTTGTTTAGATGTATAACCTTTATTAACAAAATTAAATGTTTTGACGTTTTGAACATCTTTAACATGCCCTTTGGTTGGACTTTGATGACTAGCACATGTGTGGTTAACTGCTTTAGTCAGTTTGGGTTCTGAAATAGACTTTGGTGAACCTGACCTTACATTAACCCTTTTTAATGCATCATTTAAATTCTCAACGGGCATCTTGCCTTTTGATTTCAAAGTAGCCTCTTTCTGTTTAGTGACAGATTTCACCGGTTTACCAGTGGAATCTAGATCACTAACTAGAGGAGTGGACACCACATGATCCTTAATTGGGTTGTTAGTTACTGGTCTACATTTTGTATTTAACATGATCTCATGTGGTGGTGGAACTACTTTGTAACCCAACCCTTCCCTATTATTCTGTTCTTTCACTAAATGTTGAACTATGTGTGAAGAACTAGTCCAACTGTGCAGTTTTTGTTTTAATTAATTTACTTCAACTTCTAAAACTGCTTTCTCTTTCTTTACTTCTTCCAAAGAATTTAAATAAAACTTTATATCATTAGCTTGACTAAAAGCAACAACCTCGGTTTCCCTTAGTTGTTTACCTAAAAGTTCTATTTTTTCTTTATAACTGCATTAATTTTGTTTTAAAATAGGATTAGCTTCTATACACAGTTGTAAATCATTTACTAAGCTATCATTATGCTCTAATAACCTAGAAAATTTCAAATCAATGCCTTTGTCTAAATTTTTTACATTCAATACAAGCATGTTTTTCAAAAAGTTGATCTTTTGTACTTACCTATGAAGATTCAGTTGAATCAGCCATCAATGCAGAGTTTGACTCTTCGGATGCTGGAGATTCTGAACATGTCGTTCTGAGTTCTTCTTCAATCAAGTAATTTTCCACATTCACAGCTTCTTTGTTATCTGACATTACTTGTTCAACTGTGATTTCACCTTCACTTGTAGAGCCATAATCCAATCCCTCGACACATGCAATGTTTGTTCACCTAGAGACACAAAACTAAAGGTCCAGTCCTGCCCTTCGTCACCTTGAGTAGTCAAGGCCTTAGTCTCTTTGCTGGACGAGGTAGCTCCACTCTATTCTTTGTCTTGACGGTTGAAGGTTGAGAATGGATTTCCGTTACCTGTTTTCTTGGGCTTTACACATTCACGTTTGAAATGCCCTTTTTCACCACAATTAAAACAGGTAACTTTGGTTTTGTCAAAACCAAAGGTTGTGTCTTTTGTGGCTACTAAATTCTGTCCTGTCTTT
>BJCM01064600.1:0-11405 GCA_018326385.1 Flaveria bidentis | reverse complement strand
ATTTCAACTTACTTAGTTCCGTGTGCTATGAACAATCGTTTCACATTCTGTAAGGCCCCATTCCCGGGCACCTCACAGTTGGTCATTCATCGCACATAAAACATTTTAAAACGAACATTTAATTTTTAGTGGAATTTAAAACTCTCATTAATACTAAAATCATGTCATTTCATTCATTTACAACATTCATTTTCATCTCAAAATACAATGACATGTCAAAATATGGATGCCAGCCTCAAAACGCTCCCAGTAGCTTATGCATCCATGCCTGCAACTCCTCAGCATCAACAAAAAACCTGCCAACTATCATGCATACAAAAGTCCACGTTGCTGAGTGAGTTCTAGTTTTTATAATAAAATACTTTATTCCCTTTAAAAACTATCTTTACATTCATTCGTGGTCATACAACATACGTACATACTGATAATTATTATTATTATTATTTTCATCATCATTCGTTCATTCATTCATTCATTTCTTCATTCATTACTCTTCATTACTCGAATCTTGTCTCATGCAATATTCCGGACTCATGCTCGAAAGCTGAGCTATGCCGGGGCCTGTACACAAAACCCCGACTCATGTCCGAAGACTGACACAACACCAGGATACATGACAAAGATCCCATTCGAGTCAATCATAGGGATTGAACTCTATATGAGTTTGTTGCAACACAAGGTCGTTCACCTCATTATCTCGTCTCATGCAATACCCCCGACTCATGTCCAAAGACTGATACTCTACCGGGGCCAGATAAACAAACCCCTAACTCATGTCTGAAGACTGACACAGTATCGGGGTACGTGACACGGATCTCATCATCCTATTTTGTCTCATGCAATACCCCCGACTCATGTTCGAAGACTGATATAGTGTCGGGGCCTGATAAACAAGCCCCCAACTCATGTCTGACAACTGACACAGTACCAGGGTACGCCACACGGATCTCATCATCCGTCACTTTCATGTTCACCATTTGTTATCTCATGTGTTCATTTCGTACTCTATCGTATTCATTCGTTTCGTACTTTATCGTTATCTTTCACTTCGTTACATAATACTTTACGTTTGTTAATTTATTCGTTCATACATCACACCACGTAAAATTATACATAATGTATTGTAAAACATAATGCGTACGATTTGAAAACTCTTTGACGAAGAAAGATAACACATCACTCACACATATACACATCATAATTTCATCACATCACCATGCACACATCAAGCATAATTCATCAGATCATAACAAGCCCTATCTCCCTATTTTATCCCTTAAAACCACTTAGAAAATCCTAAGTCCAAAATGGGTGCATGGGACTTTTAGGCGCATAAGCATAAAAATTCTAAGTGTAAAATAGTCTGGGTGCATGGGCACTGTTTGGGCGTTTCTGCCCTAGTCAGGCGCTTTGCCACTATGCAGGCGCATGGACACTTAGCCGTTTTGGGAACTAGAGCGCATTGACACTTTTTGGGCGTTTCTGCCCTGTTCAGGCGCTTTGCCACTAATTGGGCGTCTGAGCTCACACTTAGATTATTAACAGTTAGGCGCTTGGGGTTTGGGCGGTTGGGCATACTTAGCCAGTTGGCCGTTGGGTGCATGGGAACACTGTTTAGGCGCATGGCCCACTCTTGGGCGCATGGCCAACACTTAGGCGCATGGCCAACATGTTGGGTGCATGGCCACTGTTCATGCGCATCAGAACATTTTGAAATGCTTTCTATGCTACTATCATCACCCGATTATCATTCTAATAATACCCAAGCACAGATCTAACATACTAAGGGCATCTAAGCATGCTAAACATCAACACTAACCCATAAACCAACTCTAAAACATACATACACATAACATCATCGAACAATAGGCTGAAACTCACGGTTTTACATGAAAACGTTTCTTGGTATGCCTAATAGCCCCAAACAAGTTGAAAATCAGTAAAAGACTGGTTCTAGAAGCTCACCTTGAGCAGCTTTTGAGCAACACACTTCAAGTTCGAGACCCACCTTCAATTCAGCTCTTAAATCTCGAAAACAAACTCTAAACACCCAGAACTTCGGTCAAGAACTCGAAACCCAGCTGAAACCGAGCTCATATAAGAGAAAACTCACCTTTGTAGCTGTTTCTTCCTCTTTCTCTCTCTAGAACCGAGGGATTTCTCTATCTTCTTTCTTCCTTTCGGCCTAATGGAGATGGTGAAGAAGGGATGGGCGGCCATGCCCCTTTAAACCTTAAAATAATAATGTTTTTTACTTTGTACACTTTATCCCCCTCCACTTGTGCCCATTATCTATTCTTTCTATTTACCTATCTTTTCCTTTCGTTTAAATAAAAATTCGGGGTGTTACAAGTCTACCCCCTTAAAGAGGTTTCGTCCCTGAAACCTATCGCTTCTCAAATAGTTACGGGTAACACTGTCTCACCTCTTCCTCGACCTTGCACTAAGACTTAGATCCCTTTAGGTTTCACTGCACCTGCACAAGTGAGACCATCATCCTCCTTAGCCCATTCTCTTCTTCTTATTAGTAATGGCCACCAGTTGCTTCTTGTAGTTGAATACTTTGTCCATCTCAATGTTCTCTAGTGGCATGATCATATTCTTATCGATCGAACACTTTCTTATACGAGATGCATGGAACATCAGATGAATTCCACTTAACTCATCGGATAGCTACAATCAAAGTTGACTTTTTATTTTTTACATGTTTCAGGTTTGATACTTGAAGGTCTCTTCATGCTCATATAGGACTTGACTTAGTTTAATTGAAAATCATATGTTGTTGTCTATATTTTGTTTGTATTGTAATGTTCAATGAAAATGATATTTAATAATATTTCAACTTACTTAGTTTCGTGTGCTATGAACAATCGTTTCACATTCGTCCGCCTCGATGATTCCGCCGTCGGTCGGGGTGTGACAGATTGGTATCAGAGTCATGGTTATAGGGAATTAGGTTGTTAGAAATGGAATGACCTAGACTATAACTAACTACCTTTACATTGAGTCCTCTTATGTATTTTATATGCTTAGATAGGATTTTATGTGTCTTATGTTCATACTTGAAAATGTGATTATATGCCTTATGTGCTTATTCTTATACTTTGAATCTTATCATTGCACACATGAACCTTAAATCATATTCTAAGGAATTAGGTGCCTAAATCAAATGGTTTTCAGAATGAGTTTTGAATCGTTATTTGTGGTTTTCAAGTCTCGTCAAAGTCTATGTCCTATAACTTGAAACATGTAATGTTGCAAGAGTGGGAGGAGTGTATCTCGAGGTATTCTATCTAGGCAAGGTATTCATATAAATCCAAATCAGCCGATGGATCCATTTACCTTAACTGGGAACCCTTGGGGTGAGTGTTCGCTTATAGGTACGCATGTCTTCATTAAGGTTGTAGTTGACCTAATACTTTGATCAGTCAACGTATTGTTTTGGTTTGTAAACCGAACATTACACTCGAAACCTCTTGTTATTTTGGATCATTTCATCATTGATTGTGTATTCCTGAATCTTAAAACTCATTATCCCATTTTCTTAATGATCCTTAAATGCTTTCTAAACGTCTTCCTCTCAAAACCGCACTTATCCTAAAAACCTATAACAATGATGCCCTTATTCTAAATTGAATATTTAATCTTAACAAAAACGATTCTCGTATCAACGTTAAACTAATGAATCTTTGAAAACCTCAACGAAATAGTAAACAAGAATTGATCATCTAAAATGCTTGTTAAAGTTATTTTCTTGAGAAGCTCATATGAATTCCATACCCTACCCAAAAGCATCTTGAACTTATTTCTCATGTTCGTTAAGCCGAGTCCCGTATCAATCTAATGTTTGGTGTTTCACTCATGACAAAACCTTTCTAACCGTCTTGAACCGTTTAAAAATACAAAAGTTTATCAACTAAAATTCTAAATTAATTATCTTGTTCACTTTTTCAAGAAACACATAAAATCATGAATTATGAAATTTTACAAATTTAAGCATAACAAAACATCATAATTAAACTCATTAAATTTAAATGTTCCAAGTGTCACTTGCGAACGTGACATAAAATCCAAGTCTCCTTGTATCTTTGAAATTAGTCTACTTGTGGTTAAATTTCGGGACGAAATTTCTTAAACTAGGGGAGACTGTAACATTCGCAATTTTTCAAGTTAAAACCCAAAACCCAAACTCAATTTGAATTTCCATTATTAAATTATTTTAATGGTTCTAATGGATTATATACAACTTTTATTGTGAATTTTTATTTTTAAATTATTTAAAACAAGTTGTAATAATTTATAGAGTTATAAGTAATTCTTTTTGTATAGTTGTAAAGTGTTATTAATCATTTTACAATAAATAATTAAATGAAAAAGTTTACTTAAAATTTATTATGTTGTAAAATGAATTTTAATCAAGTTATAAAGTTTACAAGTTTATAAAAGTTTAATAAATAATTAATTTAATTTATTATTTACATTAGTTATTATAACTTAAGGGTCAAATTTGTAAATTATGAAACTTTGTTTTAAAAGTTTGTTCATTAAATAATAACTATCAAAAACATGAGGGACCATTTGTGTAAATAACAAAAACACCCAAACCAAACCCCCCAAATTCCCATAACTCCGACACCGGTGTAAGGCCTCGTTCCCGGAGACCTCACAGTTGGCCATTCACAGCATTAAATACTTTAAACATTACAAATTTACAAGCTTAAGCAACGGAATTATTTAACCAAAGCCATTCAGTTCATTAAAACACTGTTGTTGAGCAATACACTATTGCTTAACAGATTACAAAAGAATTGTTTAATTGCATTACAAAACAATAGTAATAACAATCATGAATGGATGACAGTCTTTCCCTGCCGAGTAGCTTCACCCTCGTGCCATCCTCAGCAATGATTGAGTGAGTTCTAGTTTTAAAAGTAATAAAAATACTTTCTGTCAGGTATACATATGAAAATACTCTTTCCATAAAAATTCATCTCTTTATACATGAGCACGCATTAACTATACAACCAGGTAATGCTTCTTCTCTTTATTGTATGCCTTGTTTATTTTGTACTCTTTTATTTTTATCTTTCACTGTCTCTTTGGACCAATGAGCAATATCCTAAACTATGTGCGCGGGGGAAAATGGTGATGGGCCCTCTAGTTCCCTCAAAGGGCTCTGATTACTGTATACAATGTCGGCCCAATCACCTAGGGTACGCTGCAAAGGTCCGCCAGTCTTAATTGACTGGCCCTGTGTGCATCATAGGGTAGCTAACCCGCATCACAGTTGAACTAACGACAACATGGTCGTGTCCCTCCTATAAGCTTGCAAGACAAGTTAACATTTTAATTAAGTTCCACTTCTCTTCTTTATTGCTCTTTCACTTTATTATTATTAGTAATAATTTACAATACGATAATAAACACACCACGTAAAGTCATACACATTAGTAATAATAGTAATAATAGTAATAATATGTAACAATCATAAAACAATTATTATCATTCATGAAACTAATCATTAATAAGCCCTGGTCAAACCTTGGTCAAAACCCTAATAGCAAAAATTCCCAAAAAATCCGTAATAAATTCTAAGGGTTTTGGCGCATTAAGACTATTTGGGCGCATGACTCTTGTTTGGGTGCTTCATTACTATGCAGGCGCATTAGCCAACACTTAACCGTTTTATCACTTAGGCGCATGAACAATTCAGACATATGGATACTATTGGGGCGCATGGCCCTACACTTAGTCATCTGCTTACAAATTTTTAAGCGCATGGACCACTGTTCAGGCGCATGAGTTACACTTAACATTTCTAAGGCATTTCCAGGCACATGAGCCTTATTTAGGTGCATGAACCTTCTACTTAACATGTTTCTAGGATATTTTTGAACCCAAACATCAAGCCTAATTCTTCTAACCTTACCAAGGTCATTCTAAGCATGAACAACATAATAACACCTAAGGAACATCATCAAACATGCATAATACATACGGATATGCATACATAAACATTGTAAAATCGTTTTAATAAATTTTCAGCCCCAAGAAGAGTTTAAAACAAGTAAAACCGGGGTCTAAAAACTCACCTCGTGCAACTTTGGGTGTATCTTCCTTCTAACCCATATGCAAATGAGTTCAAACACCTAAAAACACACCAAACACACACACACAAACACACACACAAACACATATGCATATAAGCATATAACCGAGACAAAACCCATCATAAATACTTAAAAACTTCGAATTCATACCTTGAATTCCACCTCTTCTTTTCTTCTTCTTCAAAATCGAGAGTGTTTTCTACTCTCTTCCTTTCTCTCTCTAAAATGACCTAATATTGTGTTGTAGAAAAGGTGATGGGCGGCCATGCCACCTTTATCACCAACTTTTCAAAGATTTTGTCCGTTTGGACACTTTTAGTCCTTCTACTTGGGTTTTATTGCTTTTCTTTCATTTATTCTTCATTTCTTGTCTTTTTAAAAAAAATAATCGGGTGTTACAAGTCCACCCCCCTTATATAGGTTTCGTCCCCGAAACCTGTTATTCCTCGAATAGTTTTGGGTAATACTGTCTCATTTCTTCTTCGGTCTCCCACGTAGACTCGGATCCCTTTCTGTGCCTCCATTGTACACGCACAAGAGGAACCACTTTATTCCATAGTTTCTTCTCTTTTCGATCAATGATTGCCACTGGTTGCTCCACGTAATTGAGCCGTTCATCTACTTCGATATCTTCCAGTGGAACAATCACATCCTCGTCTGCCAAGCACTTTCTTAGATGAGATACGTGGAATGTGTGGTGAATTATACTTAACTCCTCTGGTAATTCCAATCTATAGGCCACTACTCCTACTCGAGTGATGATTCGCAAAGGGCCTATATATCTTGGGCTCAACTTGCCCCTCTTCCTAAATCGGATGATGCCCTTCCAACATGAGACCTTCAACATAATCCGGTCACCCACCTGGAACTCAATCGGTCTGCGTTGCTTATCAGCATACGACTTCTGTCTATCTTTGGCTGCCTTCATGAAGGCTTTAATCTTCTCAAGCATCTCAGTCGTAGCCTCGATTATCTCGACGCTCCCCAATTCCTTCTGACCAATATCACCCCAACAAATGGGTGTTCTGCATCTCCTACCATATAGTATCTCATAGGGTGGCATACCAATGCTGGCATGATAACTATTGTTGTATGAGAATTTGGCTAACGGTAGGTGGTCATCCCAACTTCCCCCAAAATCAATCACACATGCCCGAAGCATGTCTTCCAATGTTTGAATGGTCCTTTCTGATTGACCATCAGTTTGGGGATGATAAGTCGTGCTGATATGTAACCTCGTCCCCATGGCGTGGTGGAATTTCTTCCAAAACTTAGATGTAAACCGGGTGTCACGATCAGACACAATAGACACCGGCACACCATGATGAGTTACAATTTCCTTGATGAACATGTTAGCCAACCTCTCGGATGAATATGTTTTGCGGATCGGTAAGAAGTGAGCACTCTTCGTTAGACGGTCAACAATCACTCA
Source organism: Flaveria bidentis (assembly GCA_018326385.1). Taxonomy (NCBI): domain Eukaryota; kingdom Viridiplantae; phylum Streptophyta; class Magnoliopsida; order Asterales; family Asteraceae; genus Flaveria; species Flaveria bidentis. The sequence goes on along the minus strand of BJCM01064600.1, from coordinate 3,863 downwards.
TATGGCGTCGTACCCTTTCGGAGTACGCGACAGCTTCGTGATGAAATCCATGGTGATGTGCTCCCACTTCCATTCCGGTATATCCAATGGATGAATCTTCCCATACGGCTTCTGATGTTCGGCCTTCACCTGTAAGCAAGTAAGGGACTTACTCACATACTCCAATACGTTGCGCTTCATACCCGACCACCAATAATCTTTCTTAATATCTTGATACATTTTTGTGGCACCAGGATGAATGGAGTATCGAGTCTTATGAGCTTCATCCATAATCTTAGCCCGTAGATCCCCAAAACGAGGAATCCACACCCGTCCACATCGGGTTTTAACACCAACGGTGTTTTCACCTAGTCTCCCAACCAGACCTCTCATTCTTTCCGAGTTAAGATGATTTTCTTGCAATGCCTCATCTTGAAACTCTTTAACTTGCTTCATCATATCAGAGGTCATGATTAGTTGATAAGCTTTCACCCGAATCGGCTGAGGCCTCTCTTTCCGACTAAGGGCATCAGCCACAACATTAGCCTTGGTAGGATGGTAATGTTTCTCACAATCATAGTCCTTTATAAGCTCCAACCATCGTCTCTGTCTCATATTCAGATCTTTTTGCTCGAAGAAGTACTTCAAGCTCTTGTGGTTAGTGAAAATGGTGCACTTCGTCCCGTAAAGGTAGTGCTTCCAAATCTTTAGCGCAAAGACCACGGCTGCTAGCTCCAAGTCATGAGTAGGATAGTTAACCTCATGCACTTTCAATTGTCGGGATGTGTAGGCTATCACCTTACCTCGCTGCATCAACACGCAACCCAACCCCGAGTAGGAAGCATCTGAATAGACCACCAAATCCTCGCTTCTTTCGGGTAATGACAATACAGGGGCTTGGGTCAGTCTTGCCTTCAACTCCTTAAAAACCCTTTTTTGCTCTTGACCCCACACGATCTTCACATCCTTACGGGTCAGCTTAGTCAATGGGGATGCTATCTTGGAGAAGTCCTGAATGAACCTTCGATAATATCCTGCCAACCCCAAGAAACTACGAATCACACATGGCATCTTTGGAGACTTCCATTGCATCACTGCCTCCACCTTTGCAGGGTCTACCATAATCGCCTCGGGATTTACCACGTGACCTAAGAATTGAACTTCGCACAACCAGAACGCAAACTTGGAGAATTTGGCATACAACTTCTCCCTTCTTAATGTCTCCAACACTTCCCGAACGTGACCGGCATGCTCTTCTTCACTATTCGAGTAGATTAGGATATCATTAATGAACACAATCACTGATCTATACAACATCAGCCAACACACTCGATTCATCAAATCCATAAAGGCAACTGTCGTGTTAGTTAGACCAAAAGACATAACGAGGAACTCGTAGTGTCCATAACGCGTACGGAAAGCTATCTTAGGAATGTCTTGTTCCCTTACCTTCAATTGATGGTAGCCAGATCATAGATCTATCCTCGAGAACCAACAAGTACCTTGGAGCTGGTCGAACAAGTCATCAATCCTTGGTAACGGGTACCGATTCTTTACCATCAACTTGTTTAGCTCTCGATAGTCAATGCACATTCGCATACTTCCGTCCTTTTTATTTACAAACAATACCGGAGCACCCCACGGAGAGATACTCGGTCGAATGAATCTCTTATCAATTGATTACTGCAATTGGCTCATGAGTACCTTCATCTCAGTCGGAGCTAATTGATATGGTGCTTTGGCAAAGGGTTTAGCACCGAGTATCAAACCAATTTGGAACTCAATCTCGCGATCCGATGGCACGCCGGGTAAGTCTTCCGGAAATACGTCCGGAAAGTCGCACACCACTGGTACCTCAGATAATTGCTGTATCGACGCCTCCACATCTTTTACGTATGCCAAGTAGGCACTACATCCACGTTTCATGCACTTCCCCGCCACCGCCATCGAAATCACCTTCTGGATCGTAGTAACACGATCTCCATAAATTGTAACCAAACTCCCATCGGGCGCAACTAATCGAATCATCTTCTTGTGACATACGATGTTTGCTTCTTAGGTTTCTAACCAGTCTATCCCTAGTACTACATCAAATCCGACTATGGGCATCACGTGTAACCTAGCAGCAAACCTATGACCTTCTAGTTCTATGACACAGTCCTCTATCACAGCAGTAATTCTAGTGGACTACCAATAGCAGTTTCTACATCGAATGATTCATTGACACTTCTACTACTAATAGGCAACTTAGCACAGAAAGTAGTGGAAATGAAACTCCTACTAGCACCATAATCAAACAATACAGAGGCACAAAATTGGTTTACTAGAAACATACCTGACACGACATCGGGATCAGCTCTGCTTTCCTCCCGGGTCATGGTGTAAGCTCTAGCGCTTGCCCTCTTCCCTCCTTCCTCCGGCTTCTTCTTCGCTCTAGAACTCTCCGCCCTCGGCTTCTTAAAGTCTTTGGTCGCGTGGCCCTGCCTGCCACAGTTATTACACTTCAGCACTCTACAGTCTCTAGTGATGTGGCCAGGCTTGCCACACCTGAAAGCACACATTCATTCCCATCCTACACTCACCGGTATGCTCCCTTCCACATCTGCCACACTTTTGCGGCCCTGATCTTGACGACACCCCATGGTCTTCCACCTTCATCTTCTTGTTGTTCGGAGTGAAACCACCACGTCCAAACCTCTACCCATTCTAATTCTAACCATTCCCACTCGTCTTCTTCACCTCCACCCCAGTCTCCTCTCGCTCATCATACAATCAACCCGTTAAATCCACCACTGATCGAAAGGTACATGGCTGAGCAGCAATCAGGTGCCTGCGAATGTTAGCCGACAGTCCCTAGATGTACCTCTAGATCTTCCTTGATACCGACGTCACCTAACACCAGCCTCGCCATCTCGTTGAATTTAGTGGTGTACTGCTGGTGGACCGAATTCCTCGATCACCAACTGCTTAAGCTCCTTCCATCACATTCTCCCGATGGCTCTGGCACCCTCAGCTTGGACAATATTGTCTCACCAACACAGCGCTGAATCAACGAAAGAGTGAGTTGCGAACTACACCTTCTGGTCTTCGCGACACTCACTGATCTCCAAGACTGCCTTCCCTCCCTCACCCAGCGGTGAGCGGCAACAGCATTGCCATTGCCATCGAAAGTTGGGGGCTTACACCTTTGGAACGCCCCATAACTGCACCCTCCGGTTACTACCCCCACTACATCATCCTCCTCCTTATCGGACAACACAGTCTCAGGCACCGGTTGTTCCTCCTCCCCTTTGCTTCCCTTTCCCGATGATCCCTTTCTAGTCATCTTCTCCTCGCTTCTCACAGCCCTGATGACTTCAGTCACCATAGACGGTAAGACTGTCTGCATGACCTGGTGTACTTCATCAGCAATCACCTCCCTAGCTGAGGCATTCAAGCTAGCATTCTCATTCTCTTCTCTCCGGCCATGAACCTCATGGTTCTAATAGGTCGTCTCAAGAGTCTTAGCACTACTCCTAGTCACATGTGGACGGCCTCTGCCTTTAGGAGTCTTGGAAAATTTCTGTCCAACCATCCTCTAACACACTATAAGATTCAAACACTAACATGATCATTCAAGGAAATAGCTCAGTTTATGTCAAGTATAGTACGTCCCTAATTTTATGAAGTGTTGGACATTTCATATTACTCATGCGTCTACACAGTGGTCAGACTTCTCAGTGTTTTAAATGTTAAGTGAAAATCACAAGTGTTAGGCGTATCAGACATCTCATGCGCCTGAACAGTGCAAAAGCGCCTAAACAGTGCTTATGCGTCTGAACAGTTGCCATGCGTCTGATCTCATACGCACAAACAGTGCTAATGCGCCTAATAACTTAGTGAAA
>BJCM01064599.1:0-10611 GCA_018326385.1 Flaveria bidentis | reverse complement strand
TTTTTTTTTGTGATTATATTTATATAAGTACTAAAACGTTTAGACAAACCACCTAGTAGCTTAGTGGCACATATGTGTTGCTAATCATAAGTTAGATTTTCTAATGGATAGAATTTTCTATTAACATTGTATTTTATTTGTAATTTTAATGGTATCAGAATCATTTATTCTAGTATAATTCAATTTACTTTTATGTGAAGTGAAACTATAATAATATAGTGATACAAGTTTGTGAAGCATATAGTTATTTAGTAGTAACAAATCATTAGTGGTAAGTTTTTATACTAATCAACAATAACTAGGATTAGTAGCAACTTGGCTTATGAGTAGAAATTAACTACAAGCACTAACAACCATGAACATTAATTAATCTGCTCCTTCCAAGGGTTCTTTGTATATATGCAACCAAATGACACTATAGACAATTATATCTCTCAACTAACACAATATTTTATGAAGATTTTGCATTATTGCAATTTAAACGTTGTGATGGCTCATTACTTATATAAGGAAAATCTTTTGTATTTTATTATCATAAAATCAGAACTTTGCTCTTACGTACAAGAATTACATTTCATTCAATTTGAAACTTTGTGTCTTATCCAACTAAAATTTATACTCACAAAATACTTTAATCTGAAAGTGAAATTATACACGATTAAAAATCGTTTCAAGGTCTATTAACCTACTAACTCTAGCAAAGAGTTTTCTTATGGTTTTAACCTCAAACTAACTACGTACTTAGATAAAGGTTTTACTTTTTTCATTATTTTTGTCAATTACAAACAGCATGTGCTCCAAAAAGCGTGGAAAAAGCCCATCTTCATCACTTGTTTCAAAAGTAAACTAATCACCAAAAGGGGAGATAAGATATTATGATTGTCCTGAAAAGGAAGAGCCACTATATGTATATTCCAAGTTTAAAATAAAACATTTAAAATGGGTCATGTGATCTGAAATTCACCTCAAATTCATTCAAATCTTTACAAAATGTAAAAGATCGATTTTAATCTTCGAATGCATAGTTTAACAATATCCATATCGAATTTGTTTTGGTATTCTTAAGGATAATTGTTTTCTAATGAAAGTTCATATCATTTTTTCTTTGATCTTGCTAATTAATTAGCATGATCAATTAATAAACAACTTACATTGTGCAGGTGACTTTCAAGAGTTAAGAGGTAAGCCTAAATAACCCTAATTAAGGATTATGATATACTCGATTTCTTTCAGCCAATCTTAAAAAAATCACTCATTTTAACCGAAATTCATTTCACGTTTTGTTTTTCCTACTTACCTCTAATCTCTAATGTGATTGTCTTATCATGATTTTCAATGTGATATGTTAAATTCTTATTGATGCACTTTTTATATATCACAAGTTGAAAATCTAACAAAATCATTAAGGCGACACACCCATTTATTGGGTTTATCGTAATTTTCTTCAACATAAATAGGATATACAATTTGTTTAGTTTTGTTCAGTAATAATAACTACTATGTGTTTTTATTATTTCAAATTATCTGTTATTTCTACCTGATTCAGATATTAATAAAGCGCTGATAGTTTTAAGGTTATTTTTTTATATTTTTTTAAGTAAAACTATAGTGTCAAGTAACATAGTGTGGGGTAAAGTAAAAGTGGTTTTATCATATCGTAGTTCGTGAAAGGCAAAGTAGTACATTGGACGATTCCATTGATTTCATCTTCAACCCACCATCAAATTATAGTGGAATCCTCCTCATGTCTTGTTCATTCTACACAAGAATATTCTCATCAACAAACATGTAAATATTCCTTCATCTCTTTATATGCTCGTTTTTTGTCGAGTAACGATATATATACACTTCTAAATTAGGGTTACGTAAAATATGTGCCTCTAAATCCAATCCCCGACATCAACATTTCTTTGACAATATCTAGTGCGTCTATGATACAAACTCATCTTGTGTTTTCTTGTCGTCTTTAACAGTCCACGTTCTTTGCTTTGTGTTTAGATAAAAAGAACAACGTTTTTAATGAAATGCCTTTTATCATATTGTATAATAGGTTTTTGTGATGACATTGAAATTAACTAGAGGGATTTCATTGACCTTTTAATCGAAAAAAGTTATTGGGTTAAGATGTATAAAAAGTTTGTAGAAGTGTTTTATCTTTTAATATACATAAAATAATACATTATAGTTAGAGTTTTAATTATAACAACAATAATAATACTAGTAACATTACGTAGTAGTAATAATAATTGATAGATTGATACTTAAAACTATAAACGAATTTAGTAAAAAACGGAAGTAGTAAGCTGTTGATAGTGTTATAAATGTGATTGCTACATGTTTTTATTTCAAAACTGAAAAGGACAATGACAAATATATTATCAGTTCATTTATATTTGGTTTTTTTTATTTGTTCGCTTCTAGTTTAAGATACATAGAATATCTTATTTTAGACTAATCAACTTTTTTTAAGTTTTTTTGTTATGCTCATAGTTGTATACATACATCCAGAGTAGTATATAACGGCTATTTGTGATGGAAAAACTTTATCGCTAATAATCGTGATGAATTTTTCAGTTTCACAACTAGTGATATATCTGGGTTCAAATCTTGTTGTTGGTGAGAATAATAACTAATATTTTGTTACAAACTACTAACAAAAAATCTAGTCATTCAAAAAGATATAAACTTTTTGATGTTGAGATATCACTACTATAAAATGAATGTAATGCAACTATTACAAAATATGTTGCATTAGGTCTTGAAAAAATTACATTAAGTCTTAAACATATTGCATTAGTCTAAAGAAACATTTTTATCAAAAACTGCATTAGGTTAATTTGCATTAGATTTAAAACAACTTTTTTGTTTGATAATGCAACCTTTTTATTAGCAAATTTAACTTTTTTAAGAGCTAATACAACTTTTTTGAAGAGTTGCTTCAAAAAGATTACATCAAGGTTATTTTCTAATAGTGTATTTTTCGTTGCCAGTTACAATTATACTTTTGTATCACTAGAGCTCGTACAAAATAAACATGAATTAAATAGACATGTTATATTTTCAAAAAGAGAAGTATTTTTTTCATCCTATGGTTTTATAAAATTGTCATTTAAGTCCAAATGTTAAAATTTTATCATTCCAAATGTTAAAATTTTATCATTCCAAATGTTAAAATTTTATCATTCCAAATGTTAAAATTTTTATCTTGCATTTAAATGTTACACTAAAATTATTATTTGAATCCATTCAACTATATCTAATTAAAACCGTTATTTTTTTCCATTAACTTTTCTAGATTAAAGGTATCTTAGTCAAAACAATTACAAAATAAAAGTAGCCCCACGTAAAAGATTGTATACGTTTAGTCTTTTTGATAGTCACCATTACGATTTGACTCCAATTTACATCCATTGTATGATAGATTGAATGATTCGTGTAATTCAAAATACAATCTCTAACGCTAGAATTGAAAAATAAATGCACAATTTGCTTCTAATTTAAGCTTCAGCAGTAGTGATTGGTTGGTGAATATGTTAAGGTTTGGGCCCTTTAAAAGTTGGGCCATTTGGATGATGTAAATGGGCTTAATGTATATGGTTCTTTTGACTTCCTGTAGGCTCTCATGTGGAAGATGTAGAACAAATGTAAAGACTACCTATGGCCAATGGAAGCGGAAGACTTAATTTATGGAGTATTGTAGAGTGTTTATAATTTGTGTATTTTGCTTGGTTTGTATTGGTTTGGTAGTATTGATTACTATGATATGGCCCAATGCTTTTGCACCTTCAATAAGGCCTTTTTAGGTAGGAGTAAGCAAAAACCGAACCGTTAACCGAAACTGAACCATTAACCGATGAAACCGAACCGAAATTAACCGAAAACCTACCAAACCGAAAGTCGGTTTCGGTTTTGTGCCCTTGGTTAACCGAATTAACTGAAACCGAACTGAACCGAACCATTCATATATTCATGTATTTTTAGCTTTTATACCTTATTTTTTGTGTATCTTGAAGGTTATTTTGTGATAAACTATTATAATGAAAAAGATTATAAATGAAGAATAAGGTATTGGCATATGACACGTAAGGTTTTCATACATATCTAATACCTAAAGCGTTTAATAGTTTATAACCATCGCATGTGATGATGTTGTTTCTATCCCACATTGCTAGCCAAAGGAAAGCTTCAGCTACGACGTTGATTGGCTCACTTTGCTAGTTGTTAATTTACTCAAAGATCCGTGGTTGAAACACTGTTCATTACATTAGGATGCAGACGTGGTTGAAACACTGTTCTATAAAAATGACGATCATTTTTGGTGTGAATCCTAATGTAATACAAAAAGAAATAAAAAATGAAAGATCGTAGTTGAAACACTGTTGGTGGACACATAAATTCAGCCCACCAACAAAAAACTATGGACTTGTGAACAGGCCCACTAACATGAAAGATCCGGTGCTGACGATCCGACCCGTTCAAGTAATCGAACAAATCCCCAATTTCGATTCACACATTTGCCCTAATTTCAGACTCTCAAACCCTAGATTCGCGAAGAAGACTCCATTATCGATCTGTTTACGAACAATCCTTATTCCATGTTCACATCTCCGTCCTCTACGTTAATGGAAAACGGAATCAACGGTGGCGACAGAGGTGTTAATCACAACATCACCTGCAACGATGTAATCTCGAAGCTAAAAGACGATGGAGATTTCGATAAGCTCCGTATCAAGATCATCCGAAAAATTAAGGAAAACGTAAGTCTCTTGTATAGTGTTTGATATCAAATTTGCATACTTTTGTAGCTTTCGACTTCAAATTCCCAAATTATTAACCTAGAAAGATAATCGGTGGTTGTTCTAATGTTATAATACGATTTGTTTGATGGTTTGATTTTGCAGGAGGAGTTACGTAACAGCATTGTGTCGATTGTGAAGCAATCTTCGGCGATTAATCGTGTTGGAGCTGAGAATTTGAAGCTTCGACAACTGTCTGATGCAGTTCATCAAGAAGTCAGGTGGGTTGATTGTTTACAGTTTTGTTTACTCGTGTGTAATCGCATTTCGATGCTAATCTTGTATCCGTTTTGGATTACAGAGAGAAATTGAATGAACAAATTTCTGTTGTTTTGTGGGAAGTAATCCGATCACCTGATGGCATGAAAATTGAGATCACAGAGACGGTGAGATCGGTTTATGATAAACTTTTGAATCCAAAACTGGTCGGGTTTGCAGAGTCTGCAGGTCGTGATCTTAAACGGGCTCGTGTTGGTAGAGAACTGCAAGAACAACGAGGTTTCTTGCAGACAGTTTCTCATCCGAACGATGTCATTAATCCAATACCTGAACAATATAAAGAAACGGGCCATGGGTCATTAGAAGTGTTGGAGAATGATAGCACTCGGGTTGCTAATAACGAGCATGGTGTTGGTGGTAATGGGAGTGATGAGGACCTTGACGCGCCACCTGGTTTTGGTTAACGGGTGATAGAGCGCGCGCTTGGTTCAAGGATGTTGTGGGTGTGGCTCCAGCCACTGGAGCCGAGGAGGTTAACACGGTGCAAGGCTATGTGATGAGAGGTGTTATAGTTAGTTGAGATGGATTGTTGATCCCTTCGAATGTTCCATTCGCGGTGTATCTGTAATGACAGTTGTAATAGTTTGTTAACTGTGAAGAACTAACAAAAGATTACATTGGAACCACTGATGAAAAGGCGTTTTCTTTGATCAGTAAACACAGGTTTGGTTATTGCAGTCGAGCTTGTTGCGGTTATGATTATGTTCTTGGTGATGAAATAGGAGCTCGAGGTGGTGCTCGTGACTACTTGAGATTGGCTGCCTAAAAGCTTTTGTCGAGCACAGCTTAAACGAGCTTAAGCCTAAGCTTGAGCAAAGAATAAAATCGTTTAATAAACAAGCAGAAGCTTCAAATTCAGCTCGGTCATACTCGCGAGATTAACTTGTATCTTATTTATGTATATGTGATAAATTTTAATTAAATATTAATAAAAAATTATTAGACATGTGATTATAATTTTCAATAAAATTATAATTATAATTTTCATAAATATAGTTTATGCAATGTTGTTGAGACAGGATCGGACCGGCCGGTTCGACCGCGAATCGAGGGCTGGTCCGGTCTGGTGTGAATCATTTTGAATTGGTCGAAGCGGTCGGTTCGTCCCGAACCCCTGGTCGGACTGAGAAACCGAACCGGTTCGGACCGGTTTTCGCTTCTTTTTTTTTAATTTTAATGGGTAAAAACGGGGTGTTAAACCATAAATTAGTACGTCGGATATACAAATATAGTTAAGTTTTATATATAACTATAAAATATATATATAAATCATATATAAATTACTTATATTTAATTACATATATAAATATAATGAAAATATAGTTAAATCTGGTCCAACCGGTTCGACCGCTCCGACCACCAAACCAGTAAGAAATCCGGTTCGACGTCCGGTCCTGTTCTGAAAACACTAAGTTTATGTAAAACAGATGTAGGAAGGGAGTTTCCAAAGGTAGAGATTTATTTGTTTTCTATTTTTAGTTTTACAAGACTATGCATAGTGGACAAGCAATGGCATTAGAGGTGAGCAAACCGGAATATGGGCCGGACCCAAAACCGTGTACAACTTAAGTTGGGCCCAAATAGGTTTTTTGTATTTGAGTATTGTGAACCTGGGTCGGGTTCATCTTCTGCAATACCCTACCCGATGTACCCGGTAGGGTCGGGTCCATGTCAGGTCCATAAACCAAGTACAACCATTTTTTATGAGAATTATTATCATTATCGTTATCGCCATCGCCATCGCAATCGTTATTTATCATATATTATTTTTGAAAAAAAACACATTAATCATCATGTATTTCTATAACAACATTAAATAACCTTTAATTTATCATTTATTTATTAAAACAACTTAAAAATACATTAACGAATCACTAAAAAATAACATAAAACTTTTATTTAACTTATCATTTAATATTTATTTTCTACGAGATGTTTCATCAAATGTTAATTCTTCGTCTAATACTTCGTCATTCTATCTTGAACCTCTTTAACGTCGTAATTAAAGATTTCACTGTCTCCACCTAATTGTGTTTGTTGCGAATCTGGATTATTTTTCAACGACTTACAAAACTTTTTACTAATATGTTTACTTAAAGTTGTGTTAGAATCTTTAGCAAGCAAAGTTCCACAAACCTTACAATAAGCCTTTACAGACCCGTCACTCAACTCAACCATATCACAGTTGCACCAAACATTCATGTTACAATTGTGTGCAAGAACACGAACGACAGTTGGAGCATTGGGCGTACCTTGACCAACGGAAGATTGAGAGTGAGCCATATTGAGAGTAAAAGTGTAAGATGAGATAATGAATATGTAAAATGAGAGTAAACGAGAGTATTTTTGCGTATGTTTTACGTTTGAGACTTGGGTACTCAACCATATCAACCCACACATATTACTCTTTATATAATTTTTAGTTTTACAGGACTATGCATAGTGGACAAGCAATGGCATTAGAGGTGAGCAAACCGGAATATGGGCGGGACCCAAAACCGTGTACAACCTAAGTTGGGCCCAAATAGGTTTTTTTGTATTTGGGTATTGTGAACCTGGGTCGGGTTCACCTTCTGCAATACCCTACCCGATGTACCCGGTAGGGTCGGGTCCATGTCGGGTCCATAAACCAGGTACAACCATTTTTTATGAGAATTATTATCATTATTGTTATCGTTATCGCCATCACCATCGCAATCGTTATTTATCATATATTATTTTTGAAAAAAAAACACATTAATCGTCATGTATTTCTATAACAACATTAAATAACCTTTAATTTATCATTTATTTATTAAAACAACTTAAAAATACATTAACGAATCACTAAAAAATAACATAAAACTTTCATTTAACTTATCATCTAATATTTATTTTCTACAAGATGCTTCATCAAATGTTAATTTTTCGTCTAATACTTCGTCATTCGATCTTGAACCTCTTTAACTTCGTAATTAAAGATTTCACTGTCTCCACCTAATTGTGTTTGTTGCGAATCTGGATTATTTTTCAACGACTTACAAAACTTTTTACTAATATGTTTACTTAAAGTTGTGTTAGAATCTTTAGCAAGCAAAGTTCCACAAAACTTACAATGAACCTTTACAGACCCGTCACTCAACTCAACCATATCACAGTTGCACCAAACATTCATGTTACGATTGTGTGCAAGAACACGAACGACAGTTGGAGCATTGGGCGTACCTTGACCAACGGAAGATTGAGAGTGAGCCATATTGAGAGTAAAAGTGTAAGATGAGATAGTGAATATGTAAAACGAGAGTAAACGAGAGTATTTTTGCGTATGTTTTGCGTTTGAGACTTGGGTACTCAACCATATCAACCCACACATATTACTCTCTATATAATTTGCAAACCTTAGCTATAGTGATTTACATTTATAAAAGCTTGGTGTACAATTGCTTGATGTATGCTATGTGTTGTGTTGAGAAGTTGCCAGCATAACCCCTATTCAGCAAAAGTATTATTTTTGTTTACACGTGTTTCCCCACCTCCTCTTCTCTTGCCACGACCTTCTTCTGAAACATATAATTATATTATTGGGTGTTGGGTTTCATACACCATCTGATGTGACAAGTCTTTGCAAACGATCGTTTAGACCACTGTAAACGGTCGTTTAGACCACCGTAAACGGTCGTTTAGACCTCCTGTAAACGGTCGTTTAGGCCTCGGTAAATGGTCGTTTACTTTTGTGTAAACGGCCGTTTACCTTTTATTTGATTTGACTAGTCAAGCTTCGTTTTGTAGCTATTGAACCGAACCATACTTTCAATTTATACCACCAGCTTCACCTCCATTCACCATTATCATCTAACTTCTTCACCTCATCTTCTTCATCTTCTATCCACGAAATTTACCTTCAAAATATTCACAATCTCATTATTTTTATTTTTATAATAAAAGTTAGTGTATTATAATTATAATAAGTTTTAGTTTAATATTTTTTTGTTACTGATTGTAATTATTTTAGGTAATGACTTCAAGTTCACGTCAAGATAAAGCGTCGGTTCGTGTTTCGAATCCTCCATGGCTTCAGTTTCGTCGAGGATCAGATGAATATAAAAGACTTCAAAAACTTTTAGATAAAAGCAAGCAAACCTATTCCACTACATTCGATAGATATATTTTGGAGGAGGCTTGACTTTTCACCGGTATCGTTATACGAAGATAAAGAAGATATTCAATGTGATGACAAACTTGAGAGGTTCAAAGAAGCTTACCAGAAACAAAAATGTCCCACGGTGAAATGGAATTGGTTAGAAAGAATAAAAAGCATAAGGGATCCTATCAGCATAAATCTTAACGAGCCTACGATGCAAAAAAATACTCGTGAAAGGCCAACACTCAAATCTCAAAAACAAAACAAACCAGATCATTCACCTGCTCAACGTACCCGAGGTCATACCTACACGACAGATGATTTTGTTAGTTATGATTTTATGGGGATGAGCCCACCAAAACATAGTTCAAACGTACATAACACAACTCAATCTTCTTTATATCATCATCCTTTACTAAAACAGATTCCAAAACTATTCCATCCATATATAACACATATAGAGAACGTAAACAGTGATGGTAACTATGAGTTTCTTGCAGTTTCTTTTTCTTTAGGATTCGGTGAAGAATATTGGCTAAACAGTATAAGCTTTTAAACGAGTTACATAACAATTCTAATTTGTACAAAAATCTTTTCTCCAGCTCATATGATGAGACAGAACGTACTTTATCATGGCTACAACCGGGTCCAGCTCCTGATCAACACTGGATGATAATGCCTTACACAGGATTATTGATCGCAAACAGATTTAATGTGATTCTTCAATGCTTATATCCCACTGAAAGCACAACTTATTTTCCGTTATGGACAGGTCCGGATGAACTCAAGTACCCTCAATTCATTACTTTTGCACATGTATATGGTTGCCACTACGTCTCTGTGCGTTTAGAAGGCGAATATCCATTGTCTTTCATAACGCCGTTAGGAATTTCCACAAAAGTAATAGTGTGGCTGCGTGGGAAAGAATATACGATGAGAGACTTCAAAGATATAGTCAATATATACTTCAAAATAAAACTGTTACTCATTTTAATATAGATTAGATTAGTATCATTTTATAAACTATATAAGTTTTATTCTTATTTCTAAACTTCAAAATTTATAAAAATTATAAACATTATATGAAAATCTTAAAAACTTAACAATATATAAATTTAATATAATATAACTATAATTAGAAAAAATTAATAAAAATCTTAAAAATAGTAAACGAACATTTACTAAGTTACTAATAATATATTCATTTTATAAAGTTCAAAAATTGCAAACTATATAAGTTTTATTGTATATAAAAACTTATTAATATATAAATTATATAAAAACTTATAATTAGAAATAAAATGTTAATACATGTACATAAAAACTTATTAATATATAAATTATATAATTTAGTATAATTAAATTTAACAATATATAAAAACTTAGTATAATAAAAATATTAAAAATAGAATAAAA
>BJCM01064598.1:0-10461 GCA_018326385.1 Flaveria bidentis | reverse complement strand
TAGGGACTAGTTTTGTAAATTGTTAGTTCCTTAGTTTCTAGTATAAATAGCTTAGACTAGAGAGTTAGTTAAAAGTTTTTTAGAGTAGTTGCTAAGTAGTTATTGAGAGATTGTGTGCTTGAATTGTTAACTGCTTTCTTACTCTTGTAATTGTCTTAGCTATATCAATGAACTGTGAATTTGTTGATATTGCTTGAATTGATTACAATTGTTTGTGTTTCTATTGAATTGTTTACATAAATCATTACAGATTGTCTCAATTGATCCTATCAAAGATAGCTAGTATATTTTCACAAGTAATAAACATAGTGATTTCACGATCAAAGCTGACTGTGTTGTGTTTGTTACCTCCCGTCATGACTTACCAGGTTGTGACGATGTTTGTGTTTAGGACAATATTTCACCCATTTGACCTCAAGTTGCACAAGTAGGGCTCGTCACACCCAGTAGTACTACCCAAGTTGTCTCGCTAGTTACCATTGTTAACAATCAAAAAGTGTGAGGACTTTCCAGGTATTAAGCACTATGTTAAAACATACAAAACTTATAATAATAAAATAGCAGTTGAGTACAAGTATGCTACCTCCCCTAGAAGAGAGTTTATAAAAATAGAGGGGCATGAACTGACCTGGTGTCTAATGATAATGAATGAAGAGACTCGTGATAGGTGCAAAGACAACACTTCAAAGGTTACCTAGAACACACAAGTACATAAGTACATGTACACAAAAAACTTAACAACACTACGTTAACCTAGTTGACCCGTTTGACCCGTTGGTGACATATTAGATGAAATATTGTTTAATCATATAAGATAACTTAACATACAAGAGTATCATGCATTTTACCCATGCGTATCACATTATCAACCTAGGTTCTTCCTAAGTCATCATGCCACATTAGATCATCATACACTCATGCAAATCTCAAATAATCATCATGCTCAAATATTATAAAAACATCACATCAAACAATTCATACGTGAAGTCTAATCATGCACTACATGCCATGTGAAGTCACCCACAACCTCACATCCTAAACCCTGCCAATCCTACTAAGTAGGGGCCTCGAATTCTCATGCGTGTATGACAATCATAACCACATTACTAGCATATATAGTGACAACCAAATTTCAAACCAAATCATTATCTCCTAATCACTAACCATAATTCATCATCTTGTATGATCATCAAAATCTATACTTCATACATGATCAACCAAGAATCCATACAACTCCATTACACCTTCTAACACAACAAACATCATCCACAATAATTCTAACATGATCCTAACATCATAAGCATGCCCAAATCATCACATCCAAATTTCTACAAAAATAAAGTTTCCCTTTTGGGAAAGTAATACCAAAAAGTGATCTAGCATCCAATTCAATCATAATTTCAACAAATATATACCTAATCAAGTTCATAGTATTCATTCTAAGATGCTAATCACCTCCAAAACATCCAAATTCTCAACAGCATACGCAAAAGTTTCTACTTTTAGTAAGTCATGATCAATATCATAATTTCATGGATTTTCTTATATAATTCAATTAAACTAACATCGCATTACATCTAAAAACTTAGCATCATCAAATCATGAATTCCAAGAACAAAAAGTTTCCTCTTATGGCAATGTATGAACTAGATGATCAAACCCTAGATTTCTTGCATAATCAACATAATTTAGCATTCATACAGCCTAACTAAGATCATATAATCATCATACAATCATCAATTTCATATAATCATCATCAATTTCATGGATTAGGGTTCATCAAGAACAACCAACATGAAAAACTAATCAAAACTAACCTTTAGGTTTGTAGAAATCACCAATTGAACTTGCAAACACCTTGTAACACTTGAAACTAGATCAAATCCGAATGCTAAAGCTTGTTCTTGATTAAAATTCGTATGATGAGGGTGAGAGGGGGTTGTTTTCGGCCACAAGGGGTATGGGGGCTAGGGTTGGGGTTTTGTGAAACTTAACTAAATTAGAATTTTACCTTTAAACCCTCCTTTAATTATGTTTTATAAAATTTAACCTTTGTAGCATTTTTTAAATAATTTTAACTACAAATCACAAGTATTATTAACTAATAATAATAATCTTAGACATTTATAATAAGTCACACAACACACGAAATATATATTACACATTGTCACGTTATCACGTAAAATTTATAAAACAAAATTTAAAATTCTATAAAATCATGAACCACATAATCACAACTAATAATCAACATTATTAATTATATTATAATTGTTTATCATAGATTATTATTATTAAGTCACCAACGTTCAACGACAACTAGTGTGTGCTCGCGACACGTGTATGCAAGACTTAACGGAACTAACGGATTTTGGTAACGGAAATTACCGGATGTCACATTATCCCCATGTTGAAAGAATTTTTGTCCCGAAAATTGCATTACATGGTTGTGTTACATCCTTGGTTTACTGCATTGGCATACGAAATCGAGTGAGTTGTCACACCATCCGCATGTTGAAATAAATTTTGTCCCGAAATTTACTCGGTACCTTCTCCGGTTGGTGCCATCGTTTCGAACAGATGAGGATGCTTGAGCTTCATCTGATCCTCGTGTTCCCATGTGAATTCCGGTCCACGTTATGAGTTCCAACGAACTTTGACTATAGGTATCTTGCTTTGCTTAAGAGTCTTGCCCTCACGATCCATTACTTCAACGGGCTCTTCCACAAAGCGTAATTGATCATCTACTTGTACTTCCTCGATTGGTACAATTAGTGTCTCGTCAGATAGGTACTTCTTCAGATTTGAAACATGAAATACATTGTGAACACCACTCAGTGACTCAGGAAAGTCCAGTCGATATTCCACCAGACCTATTCTTTCTAGAATCTCAAATGGTCCAACATATCTTGTATTAAGCTTGCCTCTCTTGCCAAACCGAATTACACCCTTCCACGGTGAAACTTTCAACAAGACTTTGTCACCAATTTGAAACTCCCAAGGTTTCCGTCGTTTGTCTGTGTAACTCTTCTGTCTGTCTTGCACCACAGCCATGTGGATTCGTATGTGCAATATCTTCTCTTTTGTCTCATGTACCAATTCAAGACCAGTCAATTGACTATTACCAAATTCCGCCCAACAAACTGGTGATCTACACTTTCGCCCATATAATGCCTCAAATGGTGTTGCCTTGATGCTAGTATGATAACTATTGTTGTAAGAAAACTCAACCGACGGTAAATAAGCTTCTCAATTATTCCCAAAGTCGATCACACAAGCACGCAACATGTCTTCCAAAGTTTGAATGGTGCGTTCACTCTGACCATCGGTCTGTGGATGGTAGGAAGTGCTCATGTTCAGACGTGTACCCAAAGATTTTTGTAACGATTGCTAGAAATAGGATGTAAAACGAGCATCACAATCAGATATAATGGAGATCAGCACGCCATGCCTTGACACTACTTCCTTCAAGTAAATTTGCGTTAACCTGTCCATTTTATCAGTCTCCTTGATCGCCAAGAAGTGAGCTGACTTAGTGAGTGGGTCCACAATCACCCATATCGTGTCATAACCACTAGGAGTTCTAGGCAAATTAGTAATTAAGTCCATGGAGATTTTTTCCCACTTCCACAAGGGGATTTCATGTTGTTGTAGTAACCCAGATGGTTTCTGTTATTCAAATTTAACCTTAGAACATGTCAGGCATTTGCTCACGTATGTAGATACATCTGCCTTCATGTTAGGCCTCTAGTAGTGCGCCTTCAAGTCATGATACATCTTGTCAGAGCAAGGATGTATGGAATACTTAGACTTGTGTGCTTCACTCATAACCAAGTCTTTTAGATTCCCATATAAAGGTACCCAAAGTCTATCCATGAAATATCATATTCCATCATATTTGACTTCTAACTGTTTATCCATCCCGTGTAAAGATTCGGATTTAACGGTATCACCTTTCAAGGCTTCCATCTGGGCTCCCTTAGTTTGCTCGGGCAAGTGAGTGCTAATCGTCAATTGTAGGGCAGGTACTCATCGAGGTTTAGCGGTTTCCTTTCTACTCAAGGCATCGGCGACTACATTCGCCTTTCCAGGGTGTATTTAATGGCACAGTCATAATCGTTTAATAATTCCACCCAGCGTCGTTGCCTCATGTTAAGCTCTTTCTGCTCAAAGATATGCTGAAGACTCTTATGATAAGAGTAAATTGTGCACTTGGTACCGTACAAGTAGTGTCTCTAGATCTTCAAGGCAAAGACCCTTGCTCCTAACTCAAAGTCATGAGTAGTGTAGTTCTTTTCATGTACCTTCGGTTGTCACGAGGCATAAGCCATTACTTTGTCATGTTGCCGCAGGACACAACCAATTCCTTGGATAGAAGCATCACAGTAAGCCAAAAAATCCTCACTTCCTTCAGGTAACGCTAATATCGGTGCACTATAAAGTTTTTTCTTCAACAACTGAAAAGCAGCTTCTTGACTCTAACCTCATTTATAGGTTGTTCCTTTAATGGTCAAAGCTGTGAGAGGTTGAGTGATGTTTGAGAATCCCTCAATGAAACGCTGATAGTATCCTTCCAGACTAAGAAATTGCCTTATTTCACTAAGCATCTTGGGTACTGACCAGTTCTTTATCGCCTCAATCTTTGCACAATCCACATGTATTCCCTTTTCTATGTGACCCAAAAATTACACCTCACGAATCTAGAAGTCGCACTTAGAAAATTTGGTGTACAACTATTCCTTTCTAAGTAGCTCCAGGAATAAACGTAGGTGTTCCTCATGTTCCTCCTTGGTCCTAGAATAAATTAATATGTCATCAATAAACACAATAACAAACTGATCAAGGTAGGGTTTGCACACATGGTTCATGAGATCCATGAACACTGCTGGTGTGTTTGTCAACCGAAAAGGCATGACCAAGAACTCATAATGACCATAACGAGTACGGAATGCAGTTTTAGAGATGTCTTCCTCTTGAACTCTTAGTTGATGAGAACCAGATCTCAAATCAATCTTCAAATAATAACTTGATCCCTGAACCTAATCAAATAGATCATCGATACAAGGTAAAGGGTATCAGTTCTTGACCATGACCTTGTTCAATTCTCTGTAGTCGATGCACATCCAGAATGTACCATCTTTCTTCTTAACAAATAGAACAGGTGCTCCTTATGGTGATGAGCTTGGTTGAATAAACCCTTTATCCAACAGCTCATGAAGTTGTGTAGATAGTTCTTGTAGTTCGTTTGGTGCTAACCGGTAAGGTGCTCTTGCAATCGGAGCAGCTCTGGGAGTCAAATCGATTTGAAAATCGATCTGAAAGTCACATACCACCTAAATGTCTTCTATTTTGTTTTCCTCTTGTTGCTGGTTAGAGACGAGAGCTAATATGGCCAAGTGGCCCTTGCGTAGCCACTTCTGAGCCTTCATGAACGATATGATGCCTATCACAGCATCAGTCTTCTCGCCCTTAACCCAAAGCATTTCCCCATCTACCATGGAAATACGAATGACCTTCTTATGACAAATCACCTCTGCTTGCTTCTCAAACAGCCAGTCCATGCCTACGACCCCATCGTAACTTCCAAGAGTAACATACATGAGATCAATGTTGAAGGTATGACCAGCAAGTTCTATCTTGCAATTCTTAAGGATATGCATAACAGAGATTTGCTAACCATCAGCCAACTCTACAACGTACTTAGACTCCAAGACAGAGGGCATATCACTTAAGATACTACAAAACTTAGTAGAGATAAAACTCCTATCGCCTCTAGTGTCAAACAGTACATAAGCAAAACGATCATTAACAGGAAATTTACCAGTAACAGTAGTAGGATCATTTAGAGCTTCACCTGAACCCATGACAAAGGCTCTTCCTTTGGCTCCACCATTGTTGCCACCATTGTTGCCACCATTGTTGTCACCATTACCACCATTGTTGTTATTGCCACCATTTATGTTGTCATTCCCATTTCTTTTTAGTTGAGGATAGTTTTTCTTGAAATGCCATTCCTTTCCACACTCAAAGCAACCTTTTGGCGTTTCATGGGGCTGTTGAGGCTGCTGAGGTTGTTGAGGCAGTTGAGGTTTCTTCATCAGTTCTCCACGACAATCCTTTTCCGCGTGTCCAACCTTCCCTCAATGCTGGCATCGAAAACTATCACACCTGCCAGTGTGCTGGTGTTAGAACCCTTGAAAGATTAACATTTAGTCTTTTTGTAATTATTTTATAGTTTGTACTAGTATAGGGACTAGTTTTGTAAATTGTTAGTTCCTTAATTGCTAGTATAAATAGCTTAGACTAGAGAGTAGTAGGAACAGAGAATTCAAGTAAGCTGTTGAGAGTTTGTTGAGAATTGTTAACTGCTTTCTTACTCTTGTAATTGTCTTAGCTATATCAATGAACTGTGAATTTGTTGATATTGCTTGAATTGATTACAATTGTTTGTGTTTCTCTTGAATTGTTTACATAAATCATTACAGATTGTCTCAATTGATCCTATCAGCTGGTAGTTGCACCGATTGCACCTTGGATTTTTTCCCACGTATCCATTTGGTCCTTGAGATGATGAAGATGAATGGTTGAAGTTGTGATTGTTATCAAACCGTCTATGTTGTTGATGTTGCTGAGGTTGATGTTGTTGGGATTGATTAACAGATGACAATCCCTTGCTAGCATTGTTTTCCCACTTGCGTTTGTTATCAGGCACGCTTGCCACAACGCCCCGCTTTGGTAACTTCCCTTGCTCCACGGCTTGGTCAGTGAGCCTGTGAGCCAGTTGTATCACCTGTTGAATAGTAGGGAAATTTGCAGCAGTCACCATACTCTGAATCTCCGGAACTAAACCACGCAAGTATAGCTCGATCCATTGGCTCAGTGGGTTAACCATGCTAGGACAAAGTGTAGCTAGCTCATGTGACCTAGTAGTGTAGGCCTCGATGTTGGATCCATCCATCTTCAATTGCCAGAACTCAACTTCAAGCCTTTGAACTTCATCATGTTGGCAGTATTCCTTGGTCATCATCGTCTTGAATTCCTCCCATGGCAGCGCATTTGCCATTGCCTGGCCAAGCATTTGCACTTGCGCATTCCACCACATGAGTGTTGCACCTTCTAGTGTTCGTGTAGCGTACTTCACTTGATTCAGAACTGCGCAGTTGCATTTGGCAAAAACTAACCCAGTCTTCTCAAACCATCTTACAAGACCTACTGCTCCCTCGGCTCCACTATAGGTATGCGGCTTACAGTCCATGAATGATTTGTACGTGCATCCAGGCGGTCCTATATTCACGTGTTAGGATATAAGAATCAAACCGAAAGAATTAATCACCTAACAAAATATTCGTGTAAAGTATGACTAGTGTCACGTTTACCTCCAAACTGTGTAGGTTGTGTGTTCAACGCACTTGCACGTGTTGGTTTATTAACGCAACCAGTTCAGCTGGGGTCATGTTCACGTTGTCGGC
Source organism: Flaveria bidentis (assembly GCA_018326385.1). NCBI lineage: Eukaryota > Viridiplantae > Streptophyta > Magnoliopsida > Asterales > Asteraceae > Flaveria > Flaveria bidentis. The sequence continues at coordinate 2,995 of BJCM01064598.1, read as the reverse complement.
GCCACGTCCACCGTCACGCCGTCGACCACGTCCACATCCTCTGCCTATGCCGTCCATTTTTCACTTTACATTCACAAATACCATAATAAGAAACATCTAACATATTAATCCCATTGAAATATAGTAAATAATAAGAAATAATGTACAGTCACAATCACAACATTTATAACCAAAATGACAACGCATCATAAATAATTTGTAAGTAACTCACAAAATATCCAATTAATTTCAAATTTTAAGTTTTCAGTTGTGTGGGATACAACCCTTCCCATGTAGGTTTATAAAAAACACTATGCAGTCAAAGTCATAAGAATAAAGTGAATCAATCGAACAAAACTAATCCATCACTGTCTCCACCATCTGGGGCTTCTTCTGGTTCTTCCTTAGGGTCTTTATCGGGGTCTTCGGTAGGTGCAGGGTTGTCCTCGATTTGTAGTGTTGCAAGTTGTCCTTCCAATCCGGTTAGTCTGCTCTTGACGCCCACATTGTGGAGATCCTGCTCGCCCGTACGCTCAATAAGATCCATCGCTCTGCCAGCTATCTTGAAATTTCCTTTGATAGACATCGACAACCGCTCCTCAATTATGGCCATCTTTAGCCATAATCGACGTATATCATCCTTTAGTGTGGAGTTCTCATTAGTGCACACTCCAACTCGTCGACGCTTAGTCTCAAGTGTCGCGGTCAATGCCGCCATGACCTGCTCAAGAGGTACATCTAGAGATGGGAGAGTGGGTGTTGCAAAAGTAGTTGTTGACCTAGTCCTAGGTCTAACAGTGGCCGGATTCGGAACACGCTCTCTACGAATCATGCGATCTATAAAAGCCGGGTAATAACTCCAATCTCGTGGAGGGTCGCGCTCAGGTGGCACAAACGGTTGATTCCAGTCTATCTCACCATGGGGGTAAGGATGTCGCGGCCAGTCATACACTCAGTGAGGTATAGGTGGAGGGGATTCAGAACGAGCACGTCTTTTTCCCAAAACCCGGGATGATGATGCCATGTTGCAGTGCATGTGATGTATATGTCAATGAGTATACAGTAAAAGGATAAGTCAGGAGCAACTAACTAACTGTGTGTTGTTATAGACTAGTGTGTATGCAATCTAGTTCCCTATAACCAATGGCTCTAATACTAATCTGTCACACCCACAAAATCCACATGCGGAGTTTTACCGCGAGGCGTGTGAACAAACCAGGATCACAGTCACTAGTCACTTAGAACGACGCTATATGTCACATTCAAAACAAACCAACCAAAGTTTAAACATTTAGAACCATGCGAAAGCATTTTGTAAATAAGACAAACACAAAGTAAACAAATGTATAATATGGCAAACAAGCGCCATCCTAATGTTTAAAACCCATAAATAAAAGACAAACAAATGTGTCTATGAAATAAAGTCTTAGGATGCATGCTGGACCCTTATTGTACTCCTAATGGGAAACTGAGTTAACGACTTGAGAATAGCATACTAAAAATGTCAATACAATGGTTGGTGAGTTCAAGAGTTTGCGTTTATCATAAATATTAACAATTGTATAGCATAAGAAGTGTATTGAATAAGATATCTAGTATATAATCACAAGTAATAAACATAGTGATTTCATGATCGAAACTGATTGTGTTGCGTTTCTTGCCTCCCATCTGTCACACCCTCAAAATCCACATGCGGAGTTTTACCACGAGGCGTGTAAGCAAACCAGGATCACAGTCACTAGTTACCTAGAACGACACTATATGTCACATTCAAAACAAACCAACCAAAGTTTAAATGTTTAAAACCATGCGGAAGTGTTTTGTAAATAAGACAAACCCAAAGTAAATAAATGCATAATATGACAAAACACGTGCCATCCCAATGTTTAAAACCCATTCATAAAAGACAAACTAATGTGTCAATGAAATAAAGTTTTAGGATGCATGCTGGACCCGTGTTATGCTCCTAATGGCAATCTGAGTTAACGACCTGAGAATAGCAAACTAAAAATGTTAACACAATGGTTGGTGAGTTCAAGAGTTTGCGTTTATCATAAATATTAACAATTGTATAGCATAAGAAGTGTATTGAATAAGATAGTTAGTCCATATTCACAAGTAATAAACATAGTGATTTCACGATCGAAGCTGACTGTGTTGCATTTGTTGCCTCCCGTCACGACTTACCGGGTCGTGACAATGTTTGTGTTTAGGAAAATATTGCAACCGTTTGACCTTGAGTTGCACAGGTGGGGCTCGTCACACTCAGTAGTACAATCCAAGATTTCCCACTAGTTACCATTATTAACGATCCGAAAGTGTGAGGACTCTCCAGGTATTAAGCACTATGTTAAAACATACACAACTTATAATAATGTTAGGATATGGTATTTGAATGAAACACCAACTGATTAACGTGTTAAACCAAACCAAATAGTGTGGAATCCTATTTGATTGGCGATCCAATCGGTGAGAACACACGTAGACACAATAAGGTGTTGAATCTAACATCAAGAATCGATTAGGAATCGATCTATAGCGTTCTATGAACTTAGAGTACGAACTTAGGGGCTTCTGGATGGCTAGGGTATGTCTGGAGTCGAAGTGGATTGAATGCTTACGTTTTTTCCATAAATTATGTGGTATTTATAGGTTAGGGTTGCTCTTTCAGGCGATTGAACCATTACAATGGTTCAGTCGTACGATTGAGTTATACAATTGGTCCATTCACCCGATTGAGTGTTCAGTTGTGCGACTGAGCCAATCTTATGTGACAATCATACGACTGGTCCAGTCTCCTGGTTCAGTCGTGCGACTGAGTCATTCGCATGAAGTTGTTCATGCGTATGGTCCATTAGCATGGGCCATTCGCATGATGACTTCATGTTGTTAAGTTTGAATGTATTAAACATAATAATATTATTTATATTAAATCAATCAACCACAAACCTATATAATAAAGTCAATATGCGTTAAACAACTCATTAATGAAATATTAAACAAGACAAATCACAAA
>BJCM01064587.1:0-14140 GCA_018326385.1 Flaveria bidentis | reverse complement strand
AGCGGAAAGGGGTCCAACTTTATGGAAAAGTACATCAGATAAAGCATGTTGTTAAAAGTCTTCGGAAGAAATCTGTCTTCAAGTGTTGGCTTCGGAAGTCTTTGTCTCTGAAGCTTCGGAAGACTTCATCTTTGGCTTCGGAAGATATTGGTCTTGGCTTTGGAAGATTTCACACTTAGAATATTTTTGTTGCTTGTGTGAAACTTCCGAAGCATTCTTCTTCAGTACTTGTGTGCATGCATGTAGGAAGAATTTGAGTGTTTGGTTGCTTCAGCCTCTTCATATAATCTCTATAAACTCTCCCTAGGCTGATGCTACCAAAACACCTTTAAGACTTCAGATATCAACAGTCCTCATCAAGATAATGACCAACCCCTTTTTCATGACTCTCAAAGTGTCTTCTCATGTCAAAGAGATCATGCAGAGGCAAATTGAACAAGTCTTGCCATGTGTAGACATCCTCAATGCCTTGATCTCTAAAGACATGCCATCTTTCCGGATTTGTGGTGTATGTCAAGGACAAGATGGGTCTTCCTGATGCTAGAGAATCTACTTGATTGGGAGTTGATGGAGCATCCTCTGGTTGCACACCCTCAGGATGTTCTGACTCATCTTGAGGTTGAGAAAAGGATGCAACTTTCTTCTTCTTTGGCTTTGGCTTTGAAGCTATCCTTTTCTTTTTCTTTGTTACTTTTAACTGAGAAGACTGGCTTGCAACACCTGATTGATCTTCATTGTCTTTATCAGTTGGGTCTTCCTCTCTCATAGGTTTAGAAGGAGAGGGAGGTTGACCCTGCTATGGATCAGAAGATGAAACTTGCTGAGATTCAGTAGGAGGTCCAGGTTGCGTTGTCTCTGGTTGTTTAACCTTAACCTCCACTTTAGGTGGAGCTTGACTTGGAGGGGAGTGTAAGTAAATTAGCTCTCCACTCCTTATCTTCTACTTGATCACCCTGATATGCTCATCCATAGTGGATAGAGACATGGGGCCAAGTCTCCTTCCGGAGAATCCATACAGCTTCAAGAAGCTCATCATCCTCTATCTGTCTACAGACTTCTTCATGCTCTTCTGGATGATGGTTCTTGACTTAGCAACTTCTTCCCTTAGTTTCCATTTGGTTGTCTTTCTTTCCTTGACTATCTCCAGTTCAAGTTGTTTGATATACTCAATCTCGACATAGTCATAGGATAAGGGAAGAAGTGCTTCTGCCTGATAGAGGTATGTGGCACTTAGGTAGTTGATCATCTTGATCCTATCTTCTTCTTTATCTATCTGAGGTTCTTGTTGAACCTCATCCTCATATGCAGGACTTTCTTGAACTGGGGAGAGAGTAGGCACATTCTTGTACAATCTTTTCTTTCTTCTGTCTTCTTTGATTTGTATCAGTAGCTCTGCATCTTCTGCCTCTTTCTTCTCCTTTGACCTTTCCATGTCAACCAGTTCATTTAGTTCCTCCAAGAGGAGAGAAATGACATTGTCAATGTCATAGTTCCTAGTCTACAGGTAGTTGATCCTGACTGCCCTCAACTCATCATCCTGAGTGTTTGGTCTGGGGGCAGCCCTGATTGCACTTTCCATAATTCTTGCAGACCTAGAAGAGGAACTTTCTCCCCTCAGCTTCCTTTTCCTCTCTCTCTCTCTCCTCCTCCTCAATCTCCTCAGATGTCATCTTTCTTTTCCCTTTATCACTCACAGACCTTTGTGACTCAGGGTGGAGAGAGCTTTGGCGTTCATTGCTTGATGTAGCTTCTAAGCTCTGGCCAGAGAAAGGTTGAGAAGCACCTTCACCAGCAGGTGTCTCAAATGGGTATGGATCTCTATAGCAATTGATGTTGATGGGACAGGGCTCTCAGGTTCTGCCACTGGGCCTTCAGTCAAGGTTTCCCCTATGAAACTAATCTTAGGGTCTGCCTCAACATCCAGTTGACCGATGGCATTGCCTGATTGCCTTAGTCTTCTTCTAAAGCTGAACTCTGCAATGATCCTGTCCTGGATTCTTTGAGCCATCCTGTCAGCTTGTCATGATTGGCTTGGATAGACAAGTGGCATATTGACTAGATCAAGACTTTCATAGAAGTTCAATGTGTGAAAATTGAAGATCTCTTATTGCCCTTGAACTCTAAGAATGATAAGGGATATTCTGTTGTTGTCATACCTCCACCCTATGATATGATTGGAAGTTGGTGGAGATGACATTGCCCTTGGTATTCCTTCCTCAAACAAACTCTGTATTAAGGAGTCTATAGAGTCCATATCAATATGAACTTGAGAAAGTTGCTGAGTATGCACAATTGCAAGTGAGGATGTTGAGTCCTCAATGTCCATACTCTTTGAAGAACTCCTAGGTTCTGTGATTGTAATGACTTTCTCCCCCTTTTTGGTAGCATCACCCACTTGCATAGGTGAGCCAGGAGTTAGGTCAATCACATCCACAGGTTCTTGTTTTCCTGGTTGAGCTCTTTTTAAAGGTCTCCTAGTTAGTTTGTCCTTAAGATATGAAATCTCAAGTTGCTGATCATTGACCCTGTTTTACAAGGTAGTCACTTGAGATTCAAGGTGACAAACCTTGGAGACTAAATAGGTGCATGTTTTATACAGTTTTTGCACCTTTAGTCTTAGATTCCTCTTATCTTCATTAGAAGAATCATTGGGGGATGAGATGATTGGACCAGAGTCCTCTCTCTCATCACCAACTTGAGGTTATTAGCTGTTGGATTTCCTCTGCTCATTGGCAGTCTTACTTAAGATGTCAATGGGCTGAGTTGCCATGGTTGTGGTCTTAATGATGGAATCACTTTCAAAAGTGAGAGCCTCTTCCATATGGACATCCTGAACAGGTTCAGAAGTCTCCACCTCTGTAGTAGGTGACTAATGTGGGATAGAAATAGGAGACTTTGGAGCACTCATCTCTTTTTGAGTAGGGAAAAAAAAAGAGACTCATGGTACTCACTGAAACCTAAATCTTCATCAATATAGAAGTGATGGTTTGGGATTGGTTGGTTTAAGTCCAAAGGCTGGGGATGGTAACTGTCCCCTAAAGGTTGTTCACTTGAGTGTTGAGGCTTAGAGTGAAGGCTTAAGGCATTTGGGCTTGTGAGCTCATCAGGCTAAGCATGAGGAACCTCAGCACTGATCATTGAAGTAATGGGAGTAGTCTGCTCCTTAGGAGAAGTGGGAGCTCCAATGTCCATTTCTTCCTATGTTGGTGAGTATATGGGGACCTGCACAGACTTAATAGTCTGTGTAGGGGTTCGTTTGTGTTTTCTTTGGTAGGTGAGGGTGAATTGTGGTTGTTGAGGTGGTTGGAATGTTGAAGGTGTGGGTTCAACACTAGATGGTGCTGCTAGGTTGTTACCTTGAGCAATGAGCTATAACATTTTTGGGACAAGGGCTGTTTCTACTCCAGAGTATCCAACAGTAGGCTTTCTTAAGATTTTAAAGATGTTGGGCTTCATCTGTCCCAGTTTAAGAATATTACCTGTTCCCCTTAACTATGAGCCCAGTTCACAGTTAAGAATGTGTTGAACATATCTAGGGAACATGTAGTATTCTAAGGAGTCCAAGTTTGCAAGTAAATTTGTATAAACAAACTGAGAGTACCTGAACTTTACCCCCTGAACCATCCCATGAACAATGAAGGAGAGATCTTCAGAAATCTGGTCTTATCCTCCATGCTTGTTTGACAAGATGTGGATAACCACATGGAGCAGGAATTTCCATTAGGATGAGACCTTCCCTTTCCTGAAGGTCTCCCTCATAGCCCATCTACTCAAAGGAGTGGTTAACAGAATCTTTTGGGAAGAACACCTCACCTTCTTCATCATCCAGCTGAAGATGAGTGTTGATGATGGCTGGAGTGATGAAGACTGTTCTTCCCTACACTATGGCAGATAGTGCTTTCTCCCCATCCATAACGATCTCTTGGCATGTCTTCCAAAATTCGATCAGATGATCCTCATAAAGTGTAGGATCAATGGTAAGGGAGGTGAAGTAGTTGGATAAAGTTAAGAAACGACAAACCTCTGAGAACTGTGGATCTTTCTCAGAGTGTAATAGAGCAACCTGGTTGTGTTGCTTGTGTAACTGCATGGAGAAGTTTGGTTCATTTCTGAGATTAAGGTTGGCCATTTTGAGGAAGCTTAAGGATGAAGAAAGATGAGCGAAGGTAATTTCAGAGAGAAAAAAGAGGGGAACCGTTGGGTTTATATGTCAAAAGGATTTAAGACAAAGTTAATGAAAGAGGATAAATTTTGAAATTCAGATGTCAGTCCCACCTCTGAAAAAGTAGTTTGCTTTTGCTCAAAAAGTAGTTTTCGTGGAAGTGAAAAAGATTACGAAGGTAAATTATATTCGGAAGTTTTAATGAAAAAGCTTCCGAAGCTAAAATGACTCCGGAAGATTTTCCTAAGAGTTGTGAAAAATTTGCTTCAGAAGAAAAATTAAAAATTTAATGCTTTGTTCAAAGGAGCAGAGCTTCCGAGAGTTAATTTGCTTTGGAAGAAAATAGTCCTTGAAAAAATATAAGTGTCTGATACAAGTATTAAGCTTCGGAAGATATTTCAGAAATTTCTTCCGAAGGTAAATTTCTTAGACAATTATTTGTTTTGAAGGCATGATTTTCTTCTGAAGATAAAAGCATATCTTCTGAAGGATTAATTTTTTTTCTAGAAATCTAAGGAAAGTCTTCAAAAGATTTTCATCCAAATAAAACAAGAGCTTATGAAAGTGATGAACTAGACAACTTAGAACACACAGATTTTAAGAAATAATAAGAATTAGTTTTAAGAAAAACCTACTCAAAGTTTATCATCCCAATGGCTGATATAAGATATTTAATTTTTTGTTCATCAAAAGCCTTTGTGAACAAATCAACATATTGTTCATTTGTGTGGACTTTGACTGGTTTAATTGATCCCTTTTCAAAATTATCTCTAATTAAATGATACTTGATGTTGATGTGTTTGGTCCTTGAGTGCTACATAGGATTCTCTGTGATAGAGTAAGCACTTATTGATACATATGTACCTAGTTTAGGAACTTAATGTAAATGTCTATCATATCTTACATATATGTAATGAATGGGTATGAATGAAATACAATATGTGATTGATGCTTATAATGTTTAATGTTTCATTGTTTATTGTGTGATAAATTATAGTGAACTAACTATATAGGTTTGTGGTTGTTGAACATAATTCTTAGTCAATAATGATTGAGAAACGTGTTCAAACTTAATCGTATGAAGTTTTCATGCGAATGGACCATGCTAATGGACCATATGCATGAATACTTCATGCTAATGGACCAGTCGCACGACTGACCCAGGAGACTGGATCAGTCGTACGATTGAGACATAAGATTGACTCAGTCGCACGACTGAAACTTCAGTAGTGCGGATGGATCAATCGCATGATTTAGTCGCACGACTGAACCATGCTAATGGTTCAGTCGTAAGATTGGAAAACTCTAACCTATAAATACCACCTAATTCGTGGAAAAATACAACAATTCGAATACCTACGCACATAATCGCACCCTGGCCGTCCAGATACTCAAAAAACCTCTTCCAAGTTCATAGATCACAGTTGATCTTGTTCTAATCATTCTTAATGTTTCTTTAATCGTTAGATTGATCTGAACTGCATTCTCACTGATTGGATCGCCAATCAAATAGGATTCCGTACTATTTGATCTGGTATACACACAGAATCAGTTAGTACTCCATACGTACACGGTCCCCTAACAAGTGGTATCAGAGCTTTGGCTCTTGATTTTGCGTGTGATTCGATCGGTTTCGGTGTAAAAATCATGTTTTTCATTCAAAAACACCATCTTTTTGAGTAAAACAGTGTTTTCGATGTCTCCAGATCTAAAAGTTCACGTTTTTTGGCTTACGGCAGATTAGGGTTCGTGAAAAAGCATATTTTTGTGTCAAAGTACCAAAAACCTTCGAATTTTCAAAACCAGCAGCCTCCAGTCGCACGACTGGCTCAATCGCACGACTGAACTCAATCGCACATCCACTCGCACGATTGAACTCAGTCGCCCATCTATTCGTACGACTGAACAATCCCATTCGCATTGTCCATCCGCATTTGTCCAATCGCACGACTGTTCATCAGCATTTCTCCAATTGCACGATTGACTCATCTGCATTTGTTCAATCGCACGATTGACCCATTCATACCTCTCCATTCGCACGAGTGAATAAGTCTCAGTTTAAAGTTCAAATTTTATAGAGATGGAAGATCAGTACTCACTGTTTACTGCCGGTAGGGACTCACAGATCCAAAACCTTTTACTTCTGGAAAATGAAATTGGAAATCACAATAAGTCCCCTAAACTTTTCACGTTAGATGATTACCCATAATGGAAGCAAAGGTTCGAGATATATCTAAATGGAGTTGATCCCAATCTGTGGGAATCAATCGAGACAAGATATAGTATGCTAGTTGGTGCTGATGGTGTTAAACTTACCTTGGGTGGTATGATTGATAGCCAGAAGGTGAAGTACGATGCTGAAAAGAAGGTGTATGCTTTGTTGACTCAGTCGATACCAAAAGACATATTCCATCAGTTTTCTGAGAACAAACAAGCAAAGAAGTTATGGGAGGCTCTAGAAAAACGATATGATAGGAATGCAACATTGAAAGCCTTAAAGGCAAAGGCTCTGAAGAAAGAGTTTGATAACTTCTCTTCAATAGGGAAAGATAGCCTGGATGGCATCATCGACCGATTCTACCACTTGATGAGTGAGCTGCACACTCATGGGGTAACCACGTCCATGGAAGACAAGGTGTTAAGTTTTGCAGATGGGTTGCCAGAGAAGTGGGTCTCGTTTGTGTCAAATCTGAGACATAATGATATGCTTGTGAAGTTAGATATTAATGATTTCATTCTGAAACTAATAGAGGAAGAATTGAGGATGAAATACAGATCACAGAAAGGATCCTACGATCAGAAGCCTTCACTATATAACTTATCTCCCACTCCAACAAGTTTAGGAGCACCACTTCAAACGGCATTTGTGTCTAGTTCAACAGCTCCTTCCCAAGCCACTACTTCAGGATCTGAAATGTCAGGGTCATCTTGCACCCAATATATACTACCTGAAGCAAATGCTACAAACTTGAAGACCGAGAATCTCGGTAATATTACTGTGGAGGTGGCAAAGGAGCACATGGATTTCCTAGCAGCGGTTGTTCACTCCTATGATGGCCTAATTGCAGGGAAGATTAGAAACTGCCATCTCGCAGATGAAGATTGCGAGCAGGTGGATTAAGCTGAACTCGAAAGAATGGATATCATGTGGGCGTTGGCTAGTGCTGTTCGGAGGGCGAAGTAGTTTGTGAAAAAGACTCGACAGAACTTGATAGCCACAAAAGACACTACCTTTGGTTTTGATAAAACCAAAGTTACTTGATTTAACTGTGGAGAGAATGTGCATTTCAAACGTGAATGTGTTAAGCCCAAGAAGACAGGTAATGGTAATCCATTCTCAACCTTCAACCGTCAAGACAAACCCAAAAGTGGTGCTACCTCGTCAAACAAGGAAACTAAGGCCTTGACTACATAAGACGATGAAGGGCAAGATTGGACCTTTCGTTTTGTATCTCCGGGAGAATCCAACATTGCTTGTGTCGAGGGATTGGATGACGGATCTGCAAGCGAAGGTGAAATCGCAGTTGAACTAGTGATGTCAAATAATGAAGATACTGCAAATGTGGTCAATCACCTGAATGAAGAAGATCTCAGAACGACATGTTTAGAATCTCCAGCATCCGAGAAGTTAAACTCTGCATTGATGGCTGATTCAACCGAGTCTTCACAGGGTGTCCGCTATAGTGCTACTACAAATACGTGGATTGTTGATAGCGGGGCATCAAGGCACATGACTGGGAACCTGTCTCTCCTGTCTAATGTGAAACAAATTAAAGGGGGACACGTTTCATTTGCTGGAAATAAAGGAGGATATATCACTGCACAAGGCGAAGTGGGAAACCAAAAAGTTAAGTTTGATAAGGTAAACTATGTTCAACAACTTCAAAATAACTTACTTTCTGTCTCCCGGATATGTCACAAAGAATTCAAGGTTGTATTTGATGACAAGAAGTGCTATGTTATGAAAAAGGACTATGTTATCCTGGAGGACCAAGTCCTAATGTCAGCTTCAAGATATAACGATTTATATGTCTTGGACCTATCAAAGGCCTCCACAACCGATCATAATGTACAATTCTTCTTGTCAAAGGCAATAGAGAAAGACTCCATCTCCTGGCATAGGAGAATGGGACACATTAATCCACGGAAGATGAATCACTTGATCCAGAATAATCTATTGCGTGGAGTAAATGTAAAGAACTTCCAATTACCAGATTTTTGTGTCGCATGTAAGAAAGGGAAACATACAAAGAAGTCTCATAAGGCAAAGAAAGTTCACTCAATTGACCTACCTCTTGAGCTTCTTCACATGGATCTGTTTGGGCCAGTTAGTACAAAGAGCATTGCCGGCGATTTGTACTGCTATGTAGTTACAGATGATTACTCAAGATTTTCTTGGGTGATGTTTCTGAAATCCAAATTAGAGACATTTGAATCATTGAAAGAGCTGGTAACTACGTTGGAGTCACTCTACAAGATGAAGGTAAGGCAAGTTCGCTTAGACAACGGTACCGAGTTCAAGAACCAGTGGATGGAGGCATTTTGCAAAGAAAAAAGAATTATGCACTAGTTCACATCTGCCTACACTCCTCAAATGAATGGAGTTGCTGAGAGAAAGAATTGAAGCTTGATAGAGACAGCCCGGACGATGCTAGCAGACTCAAAACTGCCTATCCAATTTTGGAACGAGGCGGTAGCTAACGCATGTTACACCCTCAATCGAGTCTTGGTGGTCAAACGTCATGGTAAAATGTGCTATGAGTTGCTCTAGCGACGTAAACCAAATCAGGAGTACCTCGAACCATTTGGCGCATCATGTACGCTGCTGAAGAAAACTCAGTCAGGGAAGTTCAGCAAGAAGGCCAAAGAAGTGATTTTCCTAGGATACAACATACTGAATAAGAGAGTTTATAACAACTCAATGGGTCAAGTAAAAGTGTGGTGCAACATTGATGTATAGAGATACACCACCACCCTTGCTGGAAAAGGACCCTCATTCTTTTTCGACTATGATGGATTCTTTAAGTCCTTCAACATCCCTCTCTCCCCTCCTGAGGATGAGTTATCGACCAGAATGATGTACGATGTGTTAAACACATCATCACTGACTCGACAACCTTAGCTTCACAAGGTGAGTCTTCTAGTTCTTCAGGGGGAGCACTTGAGGTAAGTGACTCTTCCTCTGATGATGAAGACGTGGAACATGATCAGGTGGATCAGGAGGAATTGGTTCGTACTACTACAAGTACACCAGCATTTGATGTTGATGCCTCTAACACTTCGGAACCTCATACTCCCACTGCCTCAGATACTGAACTTGGTGTTCACAATCTGAATAATGAGGTAATTGTTCCCACCACTCCTGGATCACGACTAAATGTTTATCATCCTTTTGACAATGTCATTGGAGATGTTCGATCAGGAGTACAGACTAGAAATCAACTGTACTCATCTGATTATGCCTCGGTAATGGAAAAGGGATATCTTCACGATGGTGCGTATTGATGTTTTGTGTCTCAATTTGAGCCAAAATATGTAAGTGAAGCTCTAAACGACGAGGCATGGGTCAGTGCCATGCAAGAGGAACTCCTTCAGTTCAAGAAACTAGGAGTATGGACACTGGTGGATAGACCAAAAGGTGCCAAGGTGATTGGCACCAAATGGGTCTTGAAGTGCAAGAAAGATGACCAAGGGGTTATATTCAGAAACAAGGCTCAACTTGTAGTTCAAGGATTTCAACAAGTCGAGGGTATTGATTACAATGAAGTGTTTGCACCTGTGGCAAGAATGGAAGCAATCCGTATCTTCCTAGCCTATGCATCTTACATGAAGATCAAAGTTTATAAACTAGATGTAAAAAGTGCATTCCTTCATGGTGAAATCCAGGAGACAGTATATGTCAGTCAACCCGAAGGATTTGAGGATCCGTATCATCGGGACAAAGTTTACAAACTAGATAAGGCTCTCTACGAGCTCCATCTGCTCGTTGCATACCTTGATCTACTACTGCACGAATAGCCTTAAGCTCGGGATCCCCTCAGACGATGATAGAGGGGCGAAGTCCTTCTCAGGAAGAGCATGGTATGAGAAGCTCTCTATTCATCTTGTGAAACACGGCTTTCGCAGAGGAGTGATTGATTGTACACTGTTCATCAAAGAAAAGGATGGTGATTTACTGCTAGTACAGATTTATGTTGATGACATAATCTTCGGTTCCAAAAATGAAGAATTATGTAAAGAATTTGAAGCAGTAATGAAAGCTGAATTTGAGATGAGTGCCATGGGAGAAATGAAGTTCTTTCTCGGGTTACAGGTGGATCAGACACCAAAGGTCATATTTCTACATCAAACCAAGTATGTAGGTGATATTCTTAGTCGGTTCGATATGGAGAATGCTTCGGCAGCCGGGACACCACTGGCTACAAACCACGATGTGGCACCCGACGAAAATGGTGATCTGGTGGATGCCACCATGTATAGAGGAATGATTGGATCCCTGATGTACCTAACTGCCTCTCGACCTGATATCATGTACACGACGTGTCTCTGCTCCAGATATCAGGCGAAACCGAAAGTCAACCATCTCATAGGAGTTAAAAGGATATTTCGTTATCTGAAGGGTACTCCAATACTCGGGTTGTGGTATCCTCATGACGATGACTTTGAGACAACGTATAGCGGTTCGGATTATGGAGGCTGCAAAACGAATTATAAGTCAACATCAGCAAGGTGTCAATTCTTTGGTAGACGGTTAGTCACCTGTAGTGTAAGAAGCAGACCTCCGTTCCTCTGTCAACATGTGAAGTTGAATACGTTGCTGCTGCAAGTTGCTGTTCACAAATCATCTGGATTCAACAGCAAATGCGTGACTACGGTTTGAAAAACTCCGATTTTTGTTGATAATTCTGCTGCTATCGCCATAACTAAAAATCCGGTCCAACATCCTAAAACTAAACACATCGAAATTAAATATCACTTTATACGTGATTGTTTTGAAAAAAATTTAATCGATGTTGTTAAAATTAATACGGACTTTCAAAGCGCTGACCTCTACACAAAAGCTTTTGATAAACCAAGAATTTTATATCTGTTAGAGGTCAACGAAGTGAAAAAGAAATGTGACGTGATTCCAAAAGACGAAAGTACATAGTCCGACGAGTAGAGTTATTTATTATTTATTATTCATTTTATTTTATTTTATTTTTTTATTTCTTCACCTATTAAAATTCAAAACGCAAAAACGTTTTCGGTTTTAGAATTTTAGGGGGAGAATAGGTTAGATTAGTATTAAATTATTCATTTTATTTAATTACTTAAAAAAAACGAGGGAGGAGGACAACTTAGCTAAAAGGAAAGAAATTAAATCTGTGATACTGATTCAACGTATTTGGAAAATGATAGTACACAGGGAACAAATTATTTGGGACTTTAAAACTTTTTAAACGATTAAGATGCAAAATTCAATGTATAAGTATGAGATGTCCAAGCAAAATAAAAGGAAAAATGATAGTTAAACTAGCAAACTACTGAGGTAACATAGAGAAAGTAGACCTAGAAGCTGCTAATTCATTATATGATGTGTCGGTAGATTCAACACAATCGATGAGTAGACCTCATTGGTGGTTTAAAATTCAAACTAAGTTGTTCAACAAGCTGTGGTTCCCATCATATCCCTGGTTAACACAATCAACGTTGTTCCAATAAGGGCTGAAGAGCAAAATAAACGCCACATGTGTGTGTGGATGACCATAAAATATAAGCAAAGCACATGAAAAATGCAAAAGCCAATCAAGCTAATAACCTATGTTGTTGGTGCGATATGTGCAAAAAGAAAATAATTGCTCAAACAAGAAGATAGGTTGGGTGCCTCTCTGCTGTGCGGTGGCACTGACCTGAGGATAAACATAACCTAAATATTCTAGAATTCATTGTTGTTTGTGCCTCTCTGCTGTGTGGTGGCACTGACCTGGGGCTTAGCATCTCTTTGAAAGCTCTTAGAATAGTTTCTTCTCGTAATATACCCGTAGACCGCTCAAAAATCTCCTAAGGAACGTTGATTACCATATAAGTATGGGATCCACAAATGCTTGGTAAAATAATTAAACCTTAACTCATCACCATTGTGTGTCAAAAGTCTATGTATGGATTTAAGAGGACAAGTATACTGACAATCATCGTGAGCTGCAGTTCTTGAAAATCAAAATCATTGTGTGCATCTTGTGGCTCTAGTAGATTCTTGTTATTCAAACAAGAATCTAGCATCAAAATAGTAAATGTTCCAAATGATTCTGATATGTCTGTATGATTCCATAATGAATTGTACCAGAAATGATATTATAGAATTGAAGTTATGCTGTCCTGGAAGTAAAATCAGTTAGAAGTACTCTAATAGGTTGAATTCCATCTCTAATAAAAAATACAAAAATATGTCGTGTTATTGTTCTTAATTTCATGTTGTTCTGTTTAACTTTTAGTTTTATTAGGATAAAGTTGGACTATATATCTGGACTCAATCTGTGAATCACTCACTCAAAAGGGTCACGTTTGAGGTGACCAAAACATTCAAAAATAAAATGAGTCACGTCTAAGGTGACAAATTAGTTATAAGTAAAAGGATCATGTTTGAGGTGATCAATAGGTTTTTCAAATTCAAATGGTCATGTTTGAGATGATTATTGGTCATAACGTGTTATCAATTGTTAACATATTAAGTGTTTGAAAGTGCATAAGGCAAATTACATAAGTCATAGTCTTGCACGAATGGAGCATGAGTATGAATCATTCTCATGATTGGATCATGAGTATGAACCAATCGCACAAATGGAGGTGACCGACTGAAACGAATGGATGATACCGACTGAGCCAGTCGCACGATTGAGACCCAGTTGCACGATTGAGACCCAGTCGCCCGAATGAAGCGTGCGAATAGGTCCAGTCGCCCGACTGAAGATAAAATCAGTATAAATAGGGCTAAAGTCGGTCGCATATCCTCATCACCCTTCAATCGTCTCCAAATCGCCCGAAAGCACATATACTCTGCCAAAATTTGATTGAGTCGATTTCTCACCATTTCTGTGTTACTGACGTATATTCGCATCATCTGCAGGTAATGAGTGATTGAAATCACACAAAATGCGCGGAATATTCAAACCCTAACAAACCCAATTTGATTAAAAATCAAGAAATTAGTAACAACCATCAAATAGACCACATAAACGTGCATAATGGTTAAAATGAAAGACATACTGTGACAATTAGGGTTATTGCGAGTCTAAAGAGCCTAAACACTATGTTTAACTTCAAGTTTTGACCTAGATTCGAGGTTAAAGTGCCGAACAGAGAGTTATGCGACTGGACACTCCGAATGAACTTCAATCGCCCGATTGAATTGTGCGAATGACTCAATTGGCCGAATGAACTAGGCGTATGAGCACAATCGCCCGATTGAACTCCGCCGCATGCACAACCTCCCGATTGAACTCAGCCGCATGCTCAGTCGCCTGATTAAACTCAGTCGCTTACTCAATCAATCGACTGAACTCAGTCGTATGGTTCAATCACACGATTGAACCAGACTGATTTCAAAACAGTTTAAGTTTCAAGTGTTTCTGTTATGGATTAATCTGATGTTTTTGTGTCTTGCGTTACAGAAACATGGGAGAGAGATGGCCTATCAACACCAAGCACAACATCTGTGCTAGCCTTGATCCTACATCCCGAAACGCTGCTGAGTTCTCAGGGATTATTGCTTTTCTGCGCTGATCACGGATCTTCAAGGCTATCTCGACTCCCTGCACACCTTACAGGTCCATCCAGCAGGCATTCTGGGAAAGTGCCAGGGTTGACAGATCAGCTGAGCATCATTGTATACGGAGCTCAATCTTGGGTCAAGAGATAGTGATCACTAAAGATGACTTGAGACGGGTCTTAGGTCTGGGTGAGGACGGAAACCACCCAACTAAGTTACATCCCCTGACT
>BJCM01064585.1:0-11335 GCA_018326385.1 Flaveria bidentis | reverse complement strand
TTGTTGTGGACATCTTTAGTAGTTTTCAGTTATTTTCAGTTGTTTGTATAATCTGTTAGATGTCACTATCAGGTGACATCTGCTGACGTCACATTCCTCTATAAAAGGAATGTTGACCTAATTTGTAAACCGCCGAAGCTTATGAATGAATGAAAATATTATCTTTTGCAGAAAACTTTCTCTTTCTATAACCGTCACTGTTTGATAGAATATTCATCTTATTCTTGCTTAAATTTTGTCTAATTCTAGTATTATTCCGCTGCAAATCATAACCTAATTGGTCAAACTAGATCTTAGATCCTATCAGTTATGGAAGTCATTTATGATCTTCGTCCGAGTACCCGCTTGGTGCATACATTTGGGGTATAGCTGATGATACTAATCCGGAAAGAGATAAAGAGATAAAGAAAGAAAGTGATGAACAGTATAGGAAGATAATAATGTTATTATCTATGTGTACGTACGATGTGTGATCATATACGAAAGTATAGTATGATTTGAAAGAAAGTAAAGAACGTTTTTAAATGAATGTAAAGCATGTTTATTTTAAAACTAGAAGTTTCTTAGCAATGCTGACTTTTATGTGTTTCCAGTTGGCTGTTAAAGGTTGCTGAGGATGGCACGGGGTGGCTACTCGGCTCTTTTTGGATGGCATCCATTTTTATAATGCTGTTGTCAGGTAATGCAGTAACTATTTTGTAATTCGATAACGATGTATTATCTTTGCAAAAGCTTTTAATGTTTCCGCTACTATGTTTCTTTGCAAAAGCTTTTAAGTTTATTTAAGCGTCCCGGGAACGGGGCCTTACAAAATGGAACTGTTTAAGTGAAACCGGTAAATTTTCAAAATAAACCGTCTCAGTTTTAACTGAAAATGGGACGGAAAGGGAAGGGATAAGAGTTTGAGTAGCTGTGTGCCATCAAGTATTTTTCTTTAATGTTACTTGTATTATGTGTGCATGTTATGTGGTTTATGTGATGTTTGTAGATTTAGATACTGATGTAGTCAGGATAGGTAATGCTCGGGATATGAAGAGTAAAGTAAGTGGTTAATCACAACTGGTAACTGTAAATAGGGACTTACTATACTTGACATAGACTGAGTTGTTCCCTTGAATGACCATGTTGGTGTTTGAATCTTTCAGTGTGTTAGAGGATGGCCGGTGGTAGATTATCTAAAGCTTCGCGTGTTGGAGGTCGCGGTGGACTTGGTGCTGAACCGCGGGCCAAAAGAGGAAGGCCTAGAGCCGAAAAGGTGGTTCATGAAGAACTCGAGACCCCTCATCCGGAGGGCGGTGATGAGAGTGCTAATTTTAGAGCCTCGGTAAAGGAGACTGTTGTTGAAGAAGTTCATCAGGTAATACAGATGATCCTACCGTCTCTGGTGACTGAAGTGATTAAGGCTGTGCGATAAGGATAGAGAAAGACGTGAGTAACCGGAAACTGAGACGGTTCTCTCCGATGATGAGGAGGAAGAAGAAGAGCCTGTGCAGGAGGCGGCACGAGGCTATAAGATGCAAGCCTACAACTTTTGATGGAAATGGCACTATTGGTGCTGTTCATCGATGGGTGAGAGAAATGGAGGCGGTACTTGATATCAGCGAGTGCCGAGAAGACCAGAAGGTGAATTTTGCCGCCCACTTGTTTTTGGACTCGGCTCTATGTTGATTGGACAATATTGTCCAAGCCGAGGGTAGTCGGGCAATTAGAAGGATGAAGTGGGTAGAGCTGAAAAGGTTGGTAATTGAGGAGTTCTGTCCTCACATGGAAATGGATAAGGTGGAAAGAGAGTTCCTACAACTGGAGGCGGGAACAATGACACATCAACAATACATCACCAAATTCAATGAGATGGCACGACTGGTGCAAGATCAAGTGACACCCTTGTCACGAAAGATCAAGACGTATATCCAGGGTTTGCCGGCGCATGTCCGTAGTCACATGATCGTTGCCCTATCGAGCACGTTTAGGTCGGAAGTTAACTTGGTGGGAAGGTTGTATGATGAAAGGACTAAGGAGGTGGCTGAAGACAACAAGAAGAGTGGTGAAGGTCGGAACTGGAATGGGAAGCAGGTTGGACATGGCGGGGCCACCCAAAGTAACAAAGGTGCATGGGTGGATGACTGACGTGTGGTCACATCTGGTGTAAGGTCGAAGAGGTGTGGCAAGTGTGGGCGAGAGAACATCGGGGAATGTAGAGTTGGGTCCAATGTTTGTTTCCATTGTGGGAGGACCCAAAATGTGGCGAAGAATTGCGGGGTAAGGAGGTGTTATACTTGTGTCGAGGAGGGTCACATGAGAAGAGACTGTAAAAAGCCAAGGGCTGAAGGTTCGGGAGTGAAGAAGGCTGGAGGATAAGGACAAAGGACGAGCGCCAGAGCATTTACGATGACGCAGGAGGAGGCTAGGACTGACCTTGATGTTGTGTTAGGTACGTTTCTAGTAAACCAAACTTTAGCCTCTGTGTTATTTGATTCTGGTGCTAGTAAAAGTTTTATTTCTGCTACTTTCTGTGCTAAACTGCTTGTTAGTAGTAGGAGTGTATATATGCCCTTTAATGTAAAAGTTGCCATAGGTAAGTCTACTAGGATTTCTGAGATGATAGAAGGTTGTGACGTGGAATTAGAAGGTCAAAAATTTCTGGTTAGACCAATCGTGATGACCTTAGGTGGTTTCGATGTAGTTCTTGGGATCGATTTTTTAGCGGACTACGAGGCGAACATTGTGTGTCGAAAGAAGATGATTCGTTTGACTGCGCCTGACGAGAGTTTAGTGACGGTTTATGGTGATTGAGTCACTACGATCCCAAAAGTTATTTCGATGGCGGTGGCGGGAAAGTGCATGAGGCGTGGATGTAACGCCTACTTGGCTTATGTAAAGGATGTGGATAGACCAACACCAGAACTATCTGATGTACCGGTTGTGTGTGACTTTCCAGATGTATTCCAGAAGACTTACGAGGAGTGCCACCTGACCGTGAGATCAAGTTCTAGATTGACTTGATACCGGGTGCCCAACCTGTTGCTAAGGCACCGTATCGGTTGGCTTCAACCGAGATGAAGGAACTGATGTAGCAACTACAAGAGTTGCTTGACAAGGGGTTCATTCGGCCGAGTATCTCTCCTTGGGGTGTTCCAGTACTGTTCGTGAAAAAGAAAGATGGTCGTATGAGGATGTGTATAGACTACCGTGAGCAAAACAAGTTGATGATGAAGAATCAGTATCGATTACCGAGAATCAATGATTTGTTTGATCAGCTTCAAGGTGCCAGTTGGTTCTTGAGGATAGATCTTCGATCTGGCTACCATCAGCTAAAGGCGAAAGAGCAGGAAGTCCCTAAAACAACTTTTTGCACGCCTTATGGACATAACGAGTTTCTCATTATGTCTTTTGGTTTGACTAACGCGGCAGCTGCCTTTATGGACTTGATGAATCGAGTGTGTCGGCCGATGTTGGATAAATCAGTGATTGTGTTTATTCATGATATCCTGATTTATTCAAAGAGCGAGAATGAGCATGCCGGTCATATTCGAGAGGTGTTAGAGACGTTGAGAATGGATAAGTTGTATACTAAGTTCTCCAAATGCGCATTCTAGCTACGCGAGGTTCAATTTTGGGGTCACGTGGTGAATCCCGACGGGATTATGGTGGATCCAGTAAAGGTGGAGGCGGTGATGCAATGGAAGTCTCCAAAGACGCTATCTGAGATTTGTAGTTTCTTGGGTTTGGCGGGCTATTACCAAAAGTTTATTCAAGACTTCTCTAAGATTGTGTCCCCACTAACCAAGTTGACCCGAAAAGATGTAAAGTTTGTATGGGGTCAAGCTCAAGAGAAAGCGTTTGAGGAGTTAAAGGCGAGATTGATTAAAGCTCCTATTTTGTTGTTACCCGATGGAAGTGAAGATCTGGTGGTTTATTCTGATGCTTCCTACTCGGGGTTGGGATGTGTGTTGATGCAGAGAGGAAAGGTTATAGCCTACGCATCCCGACAGCTGAAAGTTCATGAGGTTAATTATCCTACTCATGACTTGGAGCTAGCAGTTGTGGACTTTGCATTAAAGATTTGGAGGCACTACCTCTACGGGACGAAGTGCACCATATTCACTGACCAGAAGATTTTGAAGTATTTCTTTGAGCAGGAAGATTTGAATAGGAGGCAAGGGAGGTGGTTGAAGCTCATAAAGGACTATGATTGCGAGATCCATTACCATCCGGGTAAAGCCAACGAGGTGGCGGATGCCCTTAGTCGAAAGGAGAGACCCGGGCCGATTCGGGTGAAAGCTTACCAGTTGGTCATGAACTTTGATGTAATGAAGTAGGTCAAGGAATTTCAAGATGAGGCATTGAACGAAGATCATCTTAACTCTGAAAGAATGAAAGGTCTGGTTGCGGAGTTGGTTGAAAACACACTGGTGTTAGAACCTGATTCGGACGAATGTGGATTCCTCGTTTTGGGTGTCTACGTGGAAAGATTATGGATGAAGCTCATAAAACTTGGTACTCTATTCATCCCGGTGCTAAGAAGATGTACCAAGACATGAAAAAGATTATTGGTGGCTAGGTATGAAGCGTGATGTGGTAGAGTATGTGAGTAAATGCCCTACTTGTTTACAAGTGAAGGCTAAGCACCAAAAGCCGTATGGGAAGATCCAACCGTTAGATATACCGGAGTGGAAGTGGGAGCACACACCATGGATGTTATTACGTAGCTACCACGTACCAAGAAAGGGTATGATGCTATATGGGTGATTGTTGATCATTTGACGAAGAGTGCTCACTTCCTACCGATTCGCGAGACATATTAATCTAAGAGGTTAGCGGATCTGTTCATTAAAGAGATTGTGACTCGTCATGGTGTGCCGGTGTCTATTGTGTCCAATCGTGACACCCGGTTTACATCTAAATTTTGGAAGAAATTCCACGACGCAATGGGAACGAGGTTACATATTAGCACGGCTTATCATCCTCAGACGGATGGTCAGTCGGAAAGGACCATTCAAACGCTGGAGGATATGCTCCGGGCATGCGTCATTGATTTTGGAGGAAGTTGAGATGACCACTTACCGTTAGCTGACTTCTCATATAACAACAATTATCATGGCAGTATTGGTATGCCTTCTTATGAGATGTTATACGGTAGGAGATACAGACCACCCATGTGTTGGTGTGATATTGGCCATAAAGAGTTAGGGAGCATCGAGGTGGTCAAGGCTACAACTAAGAAGGTGGAAAGGATCAAAGCCTCCATGAAGGCAGCCAAAGATAGAAAGAAGTCGTATATTGGTAAACGACGTAGACCGATTGAGTTCCAAATAGGTGATAGAGTTATGTTGAAAGTCTCACCTTGGAAGGGTATCATTCGGTTCAGAAAGTAGGGCAAGTTGAGCCTGATATACATAGGACCTTTCCGAATCATTGCTCGAGTAGGAAAGGTGGCCTATAGACTAGAATTACTAGAGGACTTAAATGGAATTCACCCGACATTCCATGTATCTTATTTGAAAAATGTTTAGCAGACGAGGATATGATTGTTCCACTGGAAGATATCTAGGTAGATGAACGACTTAGTTATGTGGAGCAACCAGTGGCGATCATCGATCGTAAAGAGAAGAGATTGAGGAATAAAGTGGTTCCATTTGTGCGCGTACAGTGGAAGCACAGAA
Organism: Flaveria bidentis; assembly: GCA_018326385.1. Taxonomy (NCBI): domain Eukaryota; kingdom Viridiplantae; phylum Streptophyta; class Magnoliopsida; order Asterales; family Asteraceae; genus Flaveria; species Flaveria bidentis. The sequence continues at coordinate 5,672 of BJCM01064585.1, read as the reverse complement.
AGTGATCGGAGTCTACGTGGGAGACTGAAGAAGAGACGAGACAACATACCCATGTTTGTTTGAGGAATAACAGGTTTTAGGGATGAAACCTATATAAGGGGCGTGGACTTGTAACACCCGGTTATTTCCTTTGAAGACAAAGAAAAAATAAAAAGAAAGAAAAAAAATAAAATCCAAGTTGAGGGACCAATCTTGCCAAAAAGAGGAAAACTTTGGAAGAGTAGGTGTAAAAGGGCATGGCTGCCCACACCCCTCTCCCATACGCATCTTCAATCGGCCAAGAGAGAAGAAAGGGGAGAAAGAGCTGAAAGCTTCGGGTTTCTTGGAAATCAAGTGCAAAAGTCGAAGTCAAGCGGGTAGTAGGAAGCTTTACTCGAAGGGGTTGTTTATGTGAGTTCTAGGACCCCTCGTTTACACGTTTTTGACTGATTTTGGGGTTGGAACACATAGCAAACTGTTTTTGGTTGTGTTCGGTGTTGAACCCGTTCGTGTGTGTTTGTGTGGGTGTGAGAATGGGTGGGGGCTAGTGTTTGGGCTTGTTATGTTTGAATGAGATTATGGTTGTGTTTCTAAGGCTTAGTATGGTTGGTTTAAGCTTAGAACATGTTAGGAAAGGGTCGGAGACCAAAATCTGCAGTGCAGGTTCGAAGAGACTGCATTCTGCACCCCGCTAGGGCTCATGCAACTAGATGCCATGAGACCAAATGGCATGCGTCTGGAGGCCATACGGTTGAAAGGCATACGACTGAAGGCCATGCGCTTGAATGTTATACGACTGAAGTCCATGCGCCTGAATGCCATGCGACTGAGGTTCATACGCATAGAAGTCATGCGACTGAAGGTCATGCGCCTGAAAGTTATGCGACTGGTGGCTATGCGACTAAGAGACCATACGCCCCGTACTGCCCATGCGTCTGGAGACTCTCCATACGCCTAAGTGTTCATTCACCCCATAGTGTCCAAACGCCTAAGTGTTCTCATACGTCTGGAAGGCAATGCGACTGAATAATGTTCTCATACACCCAAAAGAAACATATTTATATTCTGATTCTTCGGGGAATAAATAGATGTAGGCTTTGATTTGGGAGGTTCCAGGGGGTTCATGTAAGTTGACTTTTGAGGCCATAGATGTTATGATGGGCATGAATGATGATGTATGATTGGTGCTTATACATGAATGTACGTATGTGGTATGCTATGCATGTATGATGGTGCCTTGTATGGCGATGTTATGTATGATTATGTTTATGTTCCATGTTATGTATGTTTATCTTTTCCGTGGCTTTACGTGTTATAGTTGTGAAAGAAATGATAAAGTATTATGTAACGTAAAGTTAAAGATAATGAAAAGAGGAACATGATGATATAGTGCATGCAGTAATGAAAAAGAAAGTAAAGAAAGGCTTGCAAGCAAAATGTATGGAGCTGCACGACTCTAAAATGTCGTAAGCTTAACTGTGTGTGGATTAGCTAACCTATAAGGATACATGCAGGGGTCCAGTCTTTGTGACTGACCAGTGATATAGTACATGGATTATAGTGGATACTCACCTCGGTGTTGGTTCCAGGCTTTGTGCGTTATGGAAGTCATTTATGATCTTCGGCCCAGTACCCGCTTTGTGCATACGTTTGAGGTGTAGTATACAGTTGGCATCCTTGTCACTTGCCCCGGTGCTGGTGCCAAGCTATGTACCTTATGAAAGTCATTTATGATGTTCGGCCCAGTACCCGCTTTGTGCATACGTTTGGGGTATAGCTGATTACATTGATCTAGAAAGAGATAAAGAGATAAAGAAAGAAAGTGATGAACAGTAAAGGAAGATAATAATGTTATTATCTATGTGTACGTACGATGTGTGATCATGTACGAAAGTATAGTATGATTTGAAAGAAAGTAAAGAATGGTTTTAAATGAATGTAAAGCATGTTTTATTTCAAAAATAGAACTCACTCAGCAATGCTGACTTTTACGTGTTTCCAGTTGGCAGGTAAAGGTTGTTGAGGATGGCACGGGGCGGCTACTTGGCTCTTTTTTTATGGCATCCATTTTTATAAAGCTTTTGTGATGTAATGCAACAAGTATTTTGTAATTCAATAATGATGTATTATGCTGCAAAAGCTTTTATAATGAAATAAAATGTTTGTTTTAATGTTTCCGCTGCAATGTTTCTTTAAGTTAATGAAAATATAAGTTTATGTGTAATGATTGATCAGCTGTAAGTGTTCTGGGAACAAGGCCTTACATCCCTCACATTCTCTCTCTTTCCCTACCACCCTTTCCTTCTCTCTCTGAACAAAATTAAAACTTGCTCTCCTTAAATGAACCCACCACCACCAAAGCACCACCACATCTTTGTTGTTCATAACCAACAACACACACGACATATGCATCCTTGTTCATCTATTTCACTCTAACATTATCATCTCCATCCACCTACGAATGTTGTCACCAACTCACACCTCCCACAACTATTGCCACCTTTGATATTATATTCATCAAGTTTTACAAATCCAAGTTCAAGACCCCTAAATCGATTCGCAACAACACTAATTATTAAAGACCCCTAAATCCCAAATCGGTCCATCACCACCACTCCTTTCTTCTAGGTTCAAATAACCTAATTAGATCTATGGTTTGGTAGATATTAAACAATCCAATCAAATCAAAGTCAAAAATCCAGACCATCTCCTTTGTTTCAAAGCCAAAAATTTAGCGGTGGTATAAATAGGACAAAAGCCAAATGGTTTGGGAGTTCATCGGTGGCATGTGATGATGAACTAGAATGACAAGTAGGATCGTCCTTGATAATCCAGAATAATTTTGGGCCCTAAGCGAGTAAAAAAAGACCCCTATAATATAAAATTAATAACACATATGTAAAAATTATCTAATACAATAACAATTTCTAAAGAAAAAAATATTATATAAAAACAATATAATTTACTTACTTAAGTAAATTGTGAGGCTCTCCTCGCATTTAGGAATGAGTTAAGATTGGATAAGTTAAACTAATTAAGATGTTAATGAGCCATAAGGGTTAATATGTTAAAATAATTAAAATGTTATTGGGTTTTGTCAGTGTCCTATAGTTTTTTTTAAATAAAGTATACATACATATATAATATAAAATTTTTAAAAACTTTGGGCCACATAGGGAGATTGGGTGCCCTAAGCAGTCGCCTACCCCGCCCCTCATCAGGGCCGCCTATGATGACGAGGGTTCACAAGTGGTTGTGATGATGGTAGTTTGGTGGTGTTTGATTGAAGGTGAAGGAGAATTGTAGGAGGTGGTGAGTGATAGTGGTGGTGAGTGATAATGGTGGTGAGTGATAGTGGTGGTGGTGGTGATGGAGGAGAAGGTGAACAATGATGGTTAGTTGTGATGACATATGATGATATACACACATTCAAAAAAAGAGAGGAAGGGAGGGAGGGAGAGATGAGTTAGAGGCTATTGGATTATATTTTTATGTAATAAATATAAAAATATATTAAAATTTTATGAAATGACTAAGTTTCATTTAGTGAGAAGTTGCATGTGGATAGGTTTAGTGTTTTCGTGAGATTGAAAACTAGTCTGGAATTATTAAACTGTTAATGTAATAATAAATTATTTGACTGAATCATAATTTCATCAAAAAATAAAGGCTAGAAGTGTAATGGACTACAAAAATAAAATAAATTCAAACTTCTATTCGAATTAAGCCACTATGTACTATTTCACTTACATGACTAATATTTAATAATTCTAAAGTGTTGTTTTAAAAATAACTATAAGCTTATGTTTGTTGGTAGTTTTTCTTTTTGCATTTGTTATTATTGATGTCTAGAACATGAAAAAAATACTCACCAGGACAGGAGCATGCATCTAAGTTTTTATTCGAATATTTCTCGTTACACAATAGAAAAACAAAACAAATCCATGGAAAGGATAATGAACTTATACATGGACAATATTGAGACTATATTTCTATGGTTGAAATCGTGTGAATTTATGAGAGCTGTACTTACTCACTAAAACAAACAAAAAACTAAAACAAACAAAAAACTAAAACAAACAAAAAACTAAAACAAACAAAAAACTGAAACAAACAAAATCTTCCATAAAAAGATGAATCGAACATTTTCTTTTTGTCATGATACATATATATAAATATATATATATATATATATATATATATATATATATATGTGTGTGTGTGTGTGTGTGTGTGTGTGTGTGTGTGAATATGTTGCATATATATTGAGAAATGGAAATTAAGTACAATAATATTCTCTACATAGAGGCGTTAATGCGTCAATTTTGTGTGTTAAAGACATAATCTAATACAACATTGAAGATTTTCTATGAATTTGGAAAGTATGCATACACAAAAAATTATGTAAGAGATAGTGAACTTGAAAATGACTTGTGTGGAAATCAAATACCTATAAAATAATTGCACTTGTTACTAAAGATGATTTGTTTATTTATGTATTAACTTTTTACATAAAATACCTACTAAGTTTGATTTTTAAAATAAAATTACTCTTAAATTTAAGCAGAATAACCAGGTGAACTCATAAACACATTGTACTGACTTTGCACTCACCCATTAGCTAAGTGTGTTTGTGATACGACCCTATTTCGTATTATGTATAAAACTCACAAATCTAGTTGTATGCATTAGGTGTGAGATAGCCCGAGAAAGTTTTATGGGAAGGTTGTATGTCCAAAAACTTTATGATCATATAGGTTTTTTTTTTGTTTTTTTGTTTTTTGTTTTTTTGTTTTTTTTGTTTGTTTGTTTTGTTTTTTTTTTGTTTTGTTTTGTTTTTTTGTTTTTTTGTTTTTGTTTTTGTGTGTGCGTGTATAAGAACTAGTGAGGGTACCACTGATAAAAATGACATTGAAATCGATATTGAATATAACGACTTTTGCTAGAAGAGAATTAAGTATTTATGAGTACATACTTTTGAAGGTTTTCTCGTATTTAATCTTTCGTGGGTTTAAAAATATTAATTATATATTACACCCCAATGCTTTTAAATTTTTACAACTTAATCCTTATAATTTTTCATTTTCAACTTTGATCCCATATACTTTTTATATTTTATAAAATTTTTATTTTACTTTTCAGTCTAAATTTTACGAGTTAACACGCGGCAACGTGCGCGTGTGGCTTCAATGTTTTTACGCATATTTTTCCATTTGACGACCCCGTCACGAAGCCCGAGTCATAGATTGACTTAGCTATTATTTTTTTATTAATATTTTACGTTTCTCATGGGTGATTCAACGTTTTTATGCATAATTTTCATATTGATTTATTTATTTTTGTTGTACTTTATAATGCGGGTCTTTCCAGTGTTAATAGTCGATGATGTAAAATGACATCGTTTTAATACTAATTGTTTTTTGATTTAAAAAACTCTCAACGAATGATTAGTTGGGTTAGTTATGCATAGGAAAGCGGACGAACATGTCGTTATAATTAAAAAAATATCAAAAGAGTAAACAAAAAAGGAAAAAGACTGATTATTAATATAATAATAATAATATCCACAAAAATATTCGAATTCTTCAATCCTGAGTTTGCTCTGTGGATGAGCAACTGTATCGTTGATACTTGATACCTGTAACTCACACACCTCATATCTCATACTTCATCTATAAATACCCAATTCATTT
>BJCM01064578.1:0-17018 GCA_018326385.1 Flaveria bidentis | reverse complement strand
CAAACAATTGCGTGCAGCCACCGAGCCACCACACAGTTGTGGTGTTTCCCATCGCGCCCTTGTCTATGCGGCAGGGGGTAACGCCCCATAACACACTCTTATTTATTGGTTTTTAATGCTGAGGGAATGTGCTATCATTGATATACTTATAAACAATATGTACACATAGGAAAATATATAAAAAAGTACATATACATTAAGAATTTAAAGTGGTTTTGTCTTTACTTTTATTGGCATTTAGTGTGTTTCTTGGTGTTATTTTATCTATTATTTTTATCATGATCATTGGCAATGCTCAAAAACCAAGTGTTTGTAAACGCTATACTGTTACGCTCACCTCAACCAAGGATCCAAAGATATAGAAAACATACAATGGATAATGATTACATGATTATAAAGCTGCTCCATTGGAAACTGGTTGCTTATTACTCAATGAGCTCGTGAGTTAGCTTCATGAATCACATACTTGTTTATAGTACTATATGTTTATAAATACACATTAGGATGCTCATTACACGAACTCGATCATGAACTCACCTAAACCACTTGTATGAGGTTGATTTTTGCTTACGAAAGAATTACGTTGATTGGTTTGTCATGTTAACCAATTGTGTCTCTATATGACTGTAAGATCTTTATGGGACATTCACTTGATTTTTATGAATTCTACATTTTGAATCTCCTCCATACCAACTATCACTTGGAATTGATTGATCCATTATCCCAAGTGTAAGTTTTAAGTTGTCATGGTTTAAGATTATAAGACCGGTCTAAGACTCTCAGGAATCATGATGTTTCACTATACCTTGTTACACATCTACATATATGTTTAGTGTATTCTCTTTGCACATAAATAAATAAATATATATATATATATATATATATATATATGTATATATATATATATATATGTATATATGTATATATGTATATATGTATATGTATAATACAAATGTCATAATAAATAACATTGATTAACCGTTTTAGAAAATGTAAGAAAAGTAAATACTAACTTGGGTTGTCTCTTGAGAAGTACTTTTATATAATACTAGTTATAGGGCAGAGTTGGCCTCGCAAATATTGTCATCGGACCAATGATCCTTAGCCTAACTGGTTAATGTGAGTTACCCATTACATGTAAATAAATGGGAGGTCATGAGTTCAAGTCTCACTCTGATCAAAATGCTCAGAGTTAAGCCAGAGGGCTTTTCAACAATGAGTTTTCTCCTGTGGGGTTGGGGGTGTGATCCTTAGCTGGGAAACGAATAGGTGTGCCCGATTAAGATAACACATATCCTCTGAAGCAGGGTCGTACATTTGTCGTTCAAAAAAAATGTCATCGGACTAGGGAAGTGATCCCATCATTGTTTGTCGGTTCAACTTTAGGATATTCAATAGTAAACTAGGCTCTCAAGCCTACAACATAACTTGTTGGCCCGTTTAAATGTATGGATCATCTTGACCATTGTTTCTATTCTCGTCTTTACCTTTGTCAATACGATTTTTACATGGTTTTCATACTTCTTGTAGTTCCTTTTTGTGTAAATTCTACAAAACATAAACCAAGTGATCAATTATTGCATTGATGGTCTCCCAAGCATAGTCCGCACTTGGTGCATATTTTTAATCCACCTTAACACTAATGGTTAAAGTTTCTTCTCCTACACATAGTGTAACTGTCCTTATGCACTCGTCTACTAGTACTTACTTGTAATGTGGCCAAGAATGGGCAACCAAGGACAAACGATACATCCTTGTCTGTGTTCTTATCGAGCAACCCTAAGTCCCAATGGAAAAAACGAACTTGTCTACTTTTTCCAAAAAAGTATTTTATTATTCTTTTAAGATGCTTGACTAATCGGTTAGCCAGTTAGATACACATCCAAGTTGGTTCTAGTTCTTAATTATAGGCCTAGCTTTTTAAACATGAAATAAGGCATTAGATGATGCTAGTCCCTAGATTAGCAAGAACATTTGTTACTGATAATTTCCCTACAAAACAAGAAATGGTACAACTACTAAGATCAATTATCTTTATTAGTTATTTACTAAGAAGCATGAATGAACACTCCTCGGTTAAGGTGACCTGAGAAAGTTTTTACATCTTCTGATATCATCTTGTTTGGTATGATGTCTTTAACAACTTAATGTACGATAACTTCTACTTAAGGGCATCAATGAATGGTAGGTTCATGTGGAATTGTTTAATTAACTCCAGAAACCTTTCATAATGATCTTTAGTTTGGTTTTGAATTACCCTGACGCACGATATGGTATCTTTAGTTTGTACTAGTGAGGTTCGTACAACTAGCTATCTAGAAACACAAGCTTGTCTATACTCTGATCATACAACCTGGATTGTAGGTATTGTTGTATGAATTCTTTTATGGATAAATTTAGTTTCTGATGAGATCTGCTTGCTTTTGGGAAGAAGATGTACATATCATTAGGTGGTTGTTGCTTAAATGTGGTCTACCATAGTTTTACATTATTGTCATATATTTTTAAATGAAGGGTTGATCCTATGAGATAATGCCGTAATTACTTGGGCAGCTAATGACATGAATGCGTCGACCTGGTAACTCCTTATTGTTTCACTACTGGCCCCATCGTTGTAGAATTGATGGGATATGCGATAATTGAGTATGCAAGAAGCTAGAAAACGTTGAAGATCTATATAAACTTATATTGGAAAATTGTACTAACAATATGAAGGCTGTTGGGATACAAAAAGAATTAAATTTACGGGTTAGGATTAGGAAAGATTTTAGTATTAGCAGTTCAGAAAGAAGATTGTTAGGTTTTAAAGCCTTAGATCCAATGATCACCAAATATAGGTAATTAGTATTCGAGCAATTACTATCGATGAGGAAGTGGTTGTTGATTTGAGAGTTGTTGTCGAGCATTTTCTATATATACCATAGATATGTGGGTTTCTATAGATAAGTTAGTACTAAGAGCTTTTAAGAGTCAAATTGTTTACTATTGAAGGATAACTTGGTATTGAGCTTAAGTTGCCACCAAGAATAAAAGTACTTGCTTTTGACAACTTGTTACTATTGATAGAGTTTTACTACTGACAATATTACTTGTTACTTATGCAAGTTACCACAAAAGATTAAGAACATTGCTTAGAAAAGTTGCTGGTGATGAAAACTTGTCGCCGATAAAGAAAGGTGCTACTAAAAGTAACATATAGTTAGTTGATAAAGTAAGGTTTCTATTGAAACAACTTATAAGTAACCAAAAGGTTATAATAAAAAGAAGTTACCTATCATTGTCGTAGGGCAATATGATGATCAATTTAGTGGGGCTATATAAGCCTAATTTGCAACCAAAATTACACAAGATTAACAAAGACATGACACAAGAATTATATGCGCAAGATCTCAGAGATTGAAAAAAAGATTCTTGTAAAATTTTCAATTTCGGTCATTCATCCCCAAATATGTACATATGGACCTTTAGGTATAGAGAAATTCATTCAATTTCCAATCTTTAGTTTTTTGTAACTCAAATTGGTATTCCTAATTGATTAGAAGATTCTAAATTAGTCTTCCTTTGATTGTTCGTATTGTTCTTTAATCAAACAAGTATAAATCATAATTTTGAATAATCTTTTTCATCTATAGTTTATCAATTCAGTTAGATGTTAAAAAAATGTTAGTGACTGAGTGAAACCCAATCCACAAGGTCTTCATTAATTTAAGATTTTGTCATCAAAACCTAACTACATAGAATAAATAAGGGTAGAATATAGCATTTCTTATTTTGACTGCATTATGATGAGATATCCCTTTCAGTGGTTCCATTAGTCTTTAATGTGGGAACATGTTTAACCTTTTGATAAGCATAGCAAAAGGTTGTTCGTCATTATTCAACTTATCATCCATCATGATATCGTTTAGCACACACGTCGTGTTTCATATGCTCAACACAAGGGCGCGGGGGGCTAGGGGCGAGTGGGGCGACCGCGTAGGGCCCAATCCCCTCGAAGGCCTGGAAATTTTCAAAGAAAAATTATATTATATATGTATGTATATTTTTATTAAAAAAACTATAAGCTATTAACAAAACCCAATAACAAATAACTATTTTAGCTAATTAAATCTTAAGGCCACTTAACATTTTTATTAGTTTAACCCACTACTATTTACCCATTATCAAATGATAGAAGAGCATTACAATTCGATTAAATAAGTAATTTAAATTATTTTGCGACAATACTTTTGTTATTGACAAGGGCAAAGGTTATAAGGGGCCGTGTTATTGGTATGACGATTATTATCGTATTTTAACTTTTTATATATGAGATAATTAATTATATATTATAAGGTTCATTTTTTCTAGTCGTCCGGGCTCAAAATTTTTTGAGTATTCTCGGGGCTCAAAGTTTTTCGAGGTTTTTTGGAGACAGCCCTGGCTTAACACTTACGTGAAAAATGAAGTGTATTTAGCCAAGTACTTAAATAGTTTGTATAGGATATGCCTACACATATATACGCAGTTGATATGTGATCATCGTTTATTTAGAAAATGGAGTTATAAATGTATAAAGATATTTCTTTTACTGAAAATTACTCTATTATTTTTATTTAATGTTTTTATTGGTTTTCACTTTTTTTTATATTTTTGTATACTTTTATCTTTATGGATATATACGCGCACTCCGAAATAAAGTCCAATTAACATGTAAGTTAATAAAGATAACAAAAGGACAATAACAAAAACAAGATGAAAATAAAATATAAAAATGTTAAACTTCTTTTGAACACTCTTCATTACTGCCTCTTCAAATTATATCTACATGATTGAAGTGGGTCGTGATATATTTGATGCAACTACAGCTGATTTATATATTCAGAATGAGATGAAATAAACACTAATTTTAATCTATAAACCGTAAGAAATTATTAAATAGGAGTGATCAATGACTGAGGTGTTTAGGTGAAGGGAGTGGAAGCCAGGAGGGGTCGGGACCGGTCGATAGTGACAAGAACACCGCCCCCTCACCTCTGGGACCAACTATTTTCATGGAATTTCGGGTTGTAAAAGTTGATAGACAGATAAATTTCTGAGGAGTGAGAGAGTTAGTACCAAAGTGGAATGGAGGTGCTCAAAACCATGAAAACACCACCCTCTTTTTTGATATCGTATCAAAACGGCATAAAGAGTGAAAGGACTCTCTCCTCCCTTAGAAAGTGTCACATGTTAAATATTGTGACAATTACAGAATTACTTGGTTAAGAAAGGAAAAATGGGTATTAGCCCAAAAACATTTACTTTTAACTAAATTTATTATTTTTAAATACTTTTTACTAATAAAAATCATACCTAGTATCAAGAATTTAAAATAATTTGAACATAGCATTATTATATTAACGTTAAAAGAAAACAAATTATACGAAGAAAAATACCATTGATGTACTATATGATAACATGCATACTTATGTGTATAAATAGAAACATATATGGCAATTATAAAAGTAAATTCACTTTCACACTCTTTAATCCATGCTATTAATTGTATACAAAGTAACATATTCACTACACACTTTAGTACTGCTAGACTCCAACCCTTTAATAGGTTGCGTAAAAGTTCATATACATTACGTAATTTTGCACATTAATAGTAATATGTGGGTGCGTAATATTTTACATCATGCGTAATTATATGCGTAATTATAACACGAGCGACTACATATATATGTTGCTCGTCTAAAGCAATGTGTCACATTCAACTTCCTACACCTAGCACATTTGTTTTAGTTTGTATAGTAACACTTCTCCATGTATACACATGAACTACAATCGGGCCCCAACCAACACACGAATCAATTTGGTAAATCTTTTATAGTTCATTATTGATTTGTTGACAGTATATTATTGATATTATATGTTACATATAAAAACAAAATTATTAATTTAAAATTAGTTTACTTTTCAATAAACAAGATTCGTATAATGTTGCTCTAATAAACAAACATCTAACGGTGTCACAAACAATAAAATAAACAATAAAAAAAATAGGAAACCCACCAAAAGGTTTCACGTGAAATGTGTTTTTGGGTTGGGGTCCAACTTTCAACTTCAAGTGCGCTGAAACCAAAGCTCCCATATGCCCATATGCATTTGGGTCGGGTGCATCATGACCACTCAACCTGACCACACCAACTTCACCACAAACGAATCTTGTGGCTCAAACTCTTTGATAAGTTAGTTTTGTCACTTTCTCTTTTGGACCACACATGCATGAATTTGACTAGGTAACTAACAACTACTTTTTTTCAATGGTAGGTCCTAAAACCATCCCCACTTCACTTGTTTTGATTCATAGAATATTATTGGCTTTTTTGCATGTTTATATTTGTTAAGGTCGAGTCCGGTAGGCCCCGGTCAGGTCGGGTCAGGTGGGGCCGGGTTTTCTCGACCCTGTTTCCGAGTGTTGTGGCAAATGCAGAGAACGTGCCAGGTGGGTGGATAAGGAGGCAAACTTATAATTATAAATGCACGTTGCAATGAAGTGGAAACTGATTACTAGTGAAAACTTTACTAATCAACTTTTGAAATTGAACTTAAAATCGATTATATGTTATATGTTTCTTTTAAACAGTTAATTGGATCATTTACGGGTCACTGGTTCACCCGATCATCTTTATTACTTAAATACGAAACCTAGATCACGTTCAAAAGAAACTTACATTAAATGAGAAAACCCAGTAGCTCACCTGAAACCTTCTATTTGTCACAAGTGAAACTTTATCTAAGACGTCTATTTATTTTTATATGATATGTATAAATATGACTAGTTAAACATGTTTTTAAAAGAAAAATAAAAAGAAAATGTAAGAATTGTCTAGAATCCTTGAATATAAAAATGGAGGAAGAGGATGTAGTGAAATAAACAAGTATTTGATGGAAAGAGAAAGTTACGTTAATTAATAATATATTTCTTTATTTGTTTGTTTGTTTCATTTTTTGTTTTCATTCAATGACGACATGATATATACGTATATGGACCTTTCTGGATCTACGTTATTTTTTATGGTATTGAGATTCCATTTACTCATGGTTCTGCTTGGATAATTTATTATTTCTTGCAACAATTTAACCATTACAATATTTAAGAAACATAAATAATGTGAAGCAATCTATACACGTAACACAAAATGATAGTAACACGATTGACTTCATGTCTAGTGTGGACTCACACCAAGTGCTTTAACTATAATATAACCCAAACATGTGTCAAAATATAACCCGGTTTTAAAATAATGAAGTTTTATTATCTAAGAGCACTCACTATAGATTCCTTATAATGATTTTTTATCGTTGTAATATAAGTATAGCGTAAAATAAATCACTCCATCTTCTCTCTTAGAATTTTTCTTATCCACAAATTATAAAGAATCTATATATATATATATATATATATATATATATATTTGAATAGTGAATTTTTATATTTACAAATTCACAATGTGAGTGCAATAGAGAGAAAGAATTTAATAGTACAAAATGATTAAATAATGAATATTTTTGTTTAATATAAATAAAAATAAAGAATATGATACGAGATAATTTTAAAACATAAACAAATTTAAAGATAAAGATGTTTTTTAGTTAAATTATAAATATATATATAACGATAAAAACTACACTATGAATACTACAGTGTCTGATAAACAAATAGGTATCGTTATAGTAGGAAACCGAGTTCTATTATATTTTTAAAGATAAATATGTAATAGAACACAATATTTTTTTAAAAGAGAGGGCACTATTATTATATTTCTCAAATAAAATGGAGCTAGGCTTTTTACTAAATAACAAAGATGTACTAAATTATTATCTAAAAATGATATTTTTAATAGGTAATAGGAAGGAACTTTAATACTTAAAAAAACAAAAAAAGTTAATGTGATCGAGTCTTCTAGTTCTTTTACATAAGAACTACATAGACACTTTAATATGTTCATACAATGGTTTTGGCCACTAATTTTTAAAATTACATCTTTGATTAATTCTTATTGTTTGTTCACGAATAATACTTTTGCTTTTTGAAGTCCATGTCCGTTAAATATTTGTTTTAAACGTGTATCAAAGGTCAATTTACCCTTAATATTTAAATTGTTATGGTGCTTTATTCTATGAGGAATCACATCCTGAATTCAAGCTTTTTTTTTCTGCTTTAATTTGGATGATGAAGTTATGTTCTCTGTTAAACCCTTCAACTCTTCAAGCATATATTGATACTAACTTTTCTATATTTTTTTATGTCACGGGCCTTAAGTATCATAAATGTGTAAAAAGTTCTGAGTCTCTGGGACATTAATTTTATATTTAAGCTGGTAGCTCTTTTAGGGAACTTTAGTGGATATGGCTATTACAGAGTACAGTTAAGTACTTGGGTAAATCCATCACAGATAAATAAATGAAGTTACTTTGGTAAGACCCTAATTTAATAAGACTTTGATTTTAACTTGTAAGCTGATATTCATGATGATAATATGATTTAGTAAATATTAATATTGCTTTCTTTTATTACTGTGGTAAACTCTACTTTTATAATTTTGTAAGCTTTTCTTTTTTTCTATTTACATTAATTAAACTAGTTTATTTAGTGTATATTTGTAACTTTATTTAACTAATTAACTCATTAATAGGTTTTATTTTCTTGTCTTCTCTCACTTATTCCAATAGAGGAAATTTATTACTTATATGAGAAGTAACCACTAATCGCTCAGGTTAGATTATATTGTTGTAGCACCGATGCACTCATTATATCACTTTCTATATGTGTCTTCGTGTTCGAGTGACAAGTATTTTTTTTAGTGTCGTGGGGTTTGTGGTTTATGGTTTATGCATACACACAAATGATATAGGAATCATAGGGTCAAAAACATATTTGTCTTTTTCTTTGACTAAAAGGACCCCGTTTTGTTATAATGTTATCTACTTAGGGTCCCCGATAATATTGAGGCGGCCCTGATGTTTGTTTATCAAAACCTGATTTTGAATATAACACACAGTATTCACTACCTAAGTTAACTTTGAATTTGTGAGCATTGCTATGGCGACCTCAATCAGTGTTTTCTTCCTTCTTTTAACTACTCCTTTCTATTAGGGTGTTCTTGCTCTAACACCAACAAGACCAAATAGATTAGTGTGAAGCAATGAAAGAGAAGGGTGAATCGAATCAACCAACTTTGGTTTATGAGGCTTTTTGTGTTGTTTACCCTTTGAACATGCACAGTAATTTCATTTTAAATAAATTCCTTATTAGGTTAAACCAAAGATAAGATTTTACCTAACAAGTATAACCATCAACTTTAAATTCACATGTCTATACGTCTATGTCAAAGTTGTGATTTGGTATCAGAAGGCAATAATCACATGTCTATGTTGGTAGCATCGCTCATATCTATGTTGGGAGTAGAATTGATTGATCACCATAACCGGATTAATATCAAGATATAAAGATCAATAATGAAGATATCAGATTTTATTTTCTATTAAAGTCTTTATAAAGACGCTTGAATAGGTTTTGGGTTATGTATCACATTGGCTTAAGTCATACCATAAAAAAATTTAGAGAATGAAAATAAAATCTATCTTATCTTTGTGATAATATGATACAAAATTACAAATGAAACAATAACTTTATTTAAAGAGGTATTTAACCTAAACCGGCAACTTATAGTAAAAACCTAACAGTTGTAACAAACTAACAACAATCACAAGTCAGAAAATATACAAATGACACTAGAGTACTCTAATAAATCCCATAAACATTTATCTTTTCTGTTTTCTAATTTAATAAACTTATTGTATTAAACATGATTACAAAACCTGAGATTTAATTTTGCTTTAACAAAACAATGTATAAGATATGCACTCCAATAAGCATGCTAACTTTCAACTCTTTCAAATCCATTTGATCGCCTCTGTAATTAACTTAACAAAATTATTGTGTGCAATGTCCAGAAACCTAACAAATACTATTCCTTTAGTTTGTAAATTAAATGATTGTGCAAAGTTACTATTCATTGCTTTACATTTTTTAATTTTTAATTAATCTATTATATACTTTACTTTTTAAAAACCAAAATAAACTTCAATAGCTAATTCCAAAAGTTATACTTTACTATTTTGGATTTCTATTTTTAAGTATATAGTATTGTATAGTTATTTATGTTTTCAATTTAACCTCAATATAATCCAATGAGCCATGTCACTTAAGTTAGTTAAAATTGTACAAGTCTAATTTCCTTTTTTTAATAGCCATGAGAACCATTACTAAAAACTCATGAAACATGTCAATACCCTACCAATCAAGAAATCATGCATGTGCCTTTAAGATATCTTACACAAGTCAAAATTTGTACATTTGCTCTTTTTCAAACAATTACATCGTGTAAATACATATTATTCAAGGAGTGAACAACTTTGAGAGCAAAAATCAATCAATTAACTAAGCATAAACCGCAATCATGTTGTTCATACCTTTCTAATCATGTTCCAACTCCGGTCACCATCACTTTCTGTTACCCGAGTAAATGTTCACAAAGTTAATGTCATAGAGCAGTGTTGCATTTGCAGGTATATTGCAGTCACCTACATGAACCAGTGAATGTGTTGAAACATTTTTAGGACCAAAGATCGACTCCGACTAGAGATGAAACAACTATAAAAGTTATTAAAGATATCCCCAAAAGATGGATAGTGGTACCAGAAAAGCAACCAGCAGGTTCAGGCCCGTATGCTAGCTCTGGAGGAATTTGAAGTTTGCGTCTTCCACCTGCGCAACAAAATGGCTGGATTATAACCCGAGTCCAGAACTAAGTGCCTACACAGGAATACTGTGATGCGTTTGTCCTGATGAGCATGTGTATTTTCTTTTGATAGTCTTACTTACCGACGTGCATGGGTGGAACACCCTCGCCCCCAAAGATCCCTTGATCAAGCCCCTTGATTACCTAGATTTAGAAGGCGTATAAACAAAATAACAAGGATAGCAATTAGCTAACACTGGATTCTATTAATCCGTCAAGGAACCTCGTGTAAAGTATTAAGTACATAAGATTAAAAATTATCATTGGTCATATTGATTAGAAACTCAATGCTATAATATGGTCCAACCAGTATCTAACTGAGTCTGTAACCAAGGAATTGCGAGTTCCAGTCTCAGTAACATGTTGTGCATACCTTCCATTTAACATCGCCTGATCTTAGAGAACACGATATCATATATTAAGCATAGTTGCCAAAGGGGCAAGGTGTAAAGTGTGAGTTTTGGACCTAGGTGCAAGGCACTTAAAAAGCGAGTGCTTTTTTAAGCGATGCCTCTAATACAAAAGTACCATTTTTAGAGGTTTTAGACATGTTTTAGGCTTGTTTCGGGATAGTTTAGGTTGATTCCAGACTCGTTTAGGGCAAGTGTAATTATTTCTGACGATTTTTGGTCAAAATTTGGCCTGAAAATACGCCTGAGCGCCTGAAAATGGGCTTTTGAAGCGAGGCAAAAAGGCTGCGTCGGGCTGTGACTGAGAGCCTAAGCACGCACCTTGTGGCCTTTTGACAACAGAGATAATAAGTTTATAATAAGTTCACTTTTCAGTTATACGCATTATGCATGTAATCCATCAAGCCAAAGCAGTAGACTGGCCCAATAGTTTGTGAATCCCAAGTTAAAGTATGGTGAAAGTTATTAGTAGCCTAAAATCTAAATCTTAAGGTTTACAAGATGTTCAAACTTCTAATTCTTCTATCAATATGTTCCGATGAAGTCCCCAACTAAACTTAACAATATTCTAAGCTAATGAATACGCTATACATAGGAAAGTTTCGTATGATATATCAAAAGAATAAATTGTTGGAAATTTACAAGTTGTAAATATGCAAGTTGGTATGTTTACATCTTGTCTCACATTGGTGGGGGAAACATCTTTGAGTGACTTATAAGGGGTTTTTCCTTAGGTGTCACCAAAGTGATTGTTGGTCAAGAGAAGGGCTAAGCCCACATGTGTGCCTAGCCAAGATGAAGATTGGAGCTTGCGAATGGGCACGTTTGAGGCGCACTTTGCACTTCGAGGTAACTTACTAAGGAGAGCTTTTATTTTTAGATACAGCTCGGTGCAGATAGACTCGAGGTAACTGACTAAGAGATAAACGTGGTGGATAAGGTTGATCAGTAAGCAATTCGGGTAATCTGCATAACCGAATTCGCGAACTGGTGGGGGTCAACCTCATCCCCGGTTTTTCTCATAATTAGTTGGGTTTTAGTCTATAAATATGAAGCTCTTACATCGAGTTTAATCACCTCAGAAGCTACAGCTTTTCTCTGTTCTTGTTTCCACGCAACCTTCACGTTATTCCGTTTCCATTGCTGTTGGAATACCGGATCGAGTCTACATTAAATCCTGGTAGTTTACGTTGTCGCTTACAGCAAATAAAGCGTGTAAATCCTTTAAGGACAGGAATACATTTCCTGCAGTTGATCATTCGAAGATCGTCGTTTAACAGGTTGGTTTTACATTATTACGAGTTCTTTAATTCGTCCGATAACGTGACACTCTCCTTCTACCTTTCTTATAATCAGTTTCGGTTGCGAAGGATCAAACTGATTCGACCAATAACTTGGTAATAATTAATAATAATTAATTGATTTCTGTTTGGTCTAAAATATTTTTCAACAATCTTAAAGGATTTTAGTTTTTGTGTTAAATTTAACAGACTAAATGGACGTTGAACTTCCTACGGCTAATCTAAGATTCATGAATCAAGAGTTTGTCAAGTTGGACAGATTCGACGGGCAGAACTACACCCGCTAGGCTGATAAAGTGAAATTCATGTTGTTTGTTCTGAAACTCTATTATGTTCTTGATCTGTGTTTGGCCCCGATCCCAAACGACCCGGTTCCTGAAGAGGGAAAGGAACCGGATCAGCAAGTGATTTTTGATCTGAACAAGCGAAGACTCGTCCGAAAGGAAGCTAAGGATCTTTGTCTTGGTCCTATCAAGAACTCATTTTCTGATCGTCTCTATGACTTGTACTCGAAGGTTAAAAGTCCGAGGGATTTATGGAAAGCATTGGAACTCAAATACAAGGCTCATGAAGAAGGCACTAACAAGTATCTTATCGCCAAGTATTTAGATTTCCAAATTGTGGATAAAAAGTCAATTTTGGAACAAGTACATGAACTTCAAATGCTTGTTAACAAACTGACTGCTCTTTCCATCCCTTTACCTGAAATCTTTCAAGTGGGGGTTATCATTTCTAAATCACCTCCCACTTGGAAAGATTTCTCCAAAAGAATGATGCACAAATCTGAGTACTACTCTTTGGATGAACTGTTGAAGCACCTTCAAATTGAGGAGGAAACGCGCAATAGGGACAAAAGAAGTAAAGTCGGATCGAGTGTTAATCATGTCGCGACCGGGGGGTCAAGGCAAAAGGGGAAGTACGAATCAAAACAAAAGAAACCATTTGCACCTAAAAAGAAAGAATTCAAGAAGCCTATTCAAAACAACAACCAACAACCTAAAAGATCAGGAAATTGTCATGTTTGTGGATAAACTAGTCACTATGCACGAGAGTGCCCTCACAGGAAATCTGGTCCTACGGCTGGTTCCACAAATGCAGTTGATAATCTTACCAACCTGGTAGCAAATGTGGGAATTGGTGATGTTAATATGCTCGCACAGCCTACACGCGTGTTGGCGTGTAGGGGATGGTTTTTGGATTCTGGAGCTAGTGTTCACGTTTGCGGGAACCAGTATTCGTTTCAAACCTATGGTCCCGTGCCTAAGGGAACTGTGATTGTGTGTGTTGACGGATATTGTGTAGGAGTTCGTGGTAAATGCACGGTGCGGCTAAACTTCAGAAACGGTCAGACTGTGACCCTTCAGGATGTATTGCATGTTCCTGGCATATCAAAGGGTCTTGTTTCAGCAGATAAGTTTGATCGGAATGGCTACAAGTTGGTGCTTAAGGATCTGCACGTGAAGTTTTCCCTTAATAACCTATATGTGAGTCAAGCTAAAAACACGAGTGGAATATATAGTCTTGACCTAGCCGAAGATGGGAATGAAAAGCAAGAGATCGAGAACATTAGCATCTCTGTGCTTGATGGTTTTGATAGTGAAAGTGATAGTAATAGCGGTATTAGTGATGATAGTGCTAGCATTAGTACTTTTGCCAGTGATGTTTCTGATTGTAATTTCATTGGTTATGAATTGAACGAAATAATATCTTTTGATTATATCGCTTGTTCAATTTCTTTATGGCATAAACGTTTGGCACACACAAATATTAAAAATATTGAAAAGATGCAAACTAAAGGTTTAATAAAATTAAACGATAAAGATTTTGAAAAATGCAAAACTTGTGTAAAATCAAAATTCACAAAGAAACCTTTTCCGAGCGTTTAGCAATGCAATACATCACTACTCGAACTAATTCGTTCAGATATTTGTGAACTGAATGGGATCCTTACCCGCGGTGGTAAAAGATATTTCATCACTTTTTGCGACGACTCGAGCCATTATTTACATGTGTATTTATTGCGTACAAAAGACGAAGCTTTTGATGCATTTAAAAAATATAAGGCCGAGGTCGAAAACCAACAAGAGAAACGTATAAAAATTCTCCGCCGGACAGAGGTGGAGAATATTTTAACCGTGAATTTAATTCATTCTGCAAAGAGAATGACATAATACACGAAAGAACCTCGCCATTTACTCCCCAACAAAATGGTTTGGTTGAAAGAAAAAATCTTACCTTGGTAGAGATGGTTAACTGCATGTTAAACTAATCTGGTTACCAGGTAATTTGTGGGGAGAAGCATTATTGACCGCTTGTTATGTTCACAATAGGATCACTAGTCGTGTGATTCCTACTAGTCCATATGAGTTTTGGAAGGGAAGGAAACCAAATTTAGATCATTTGAGAGTTTGGGGATGTGTCGCATATTATCAGACACCTGATCCTAAGAGATCCAAACTCGAAGCACGAGCTATAAAAGCGTGTTCATTGGATACGCTCAAAATAGCGAGGCTTAACGACTCTTGGATGATGAATAAGGAACAATTATAGAATCCAGAGATGTGGAATTCGTTGAAGAAAAGTTTTCTAGAGATGATAAAAACTTAAATCCACCACAACTCCTTGTACTTCTCGAGAAAATTTTCAACCTTCTCAAATTGTTGAAAAAACCAAGGAGAAGTACTAGAGTTAGAAAAAAAATAAATATGGAAGTGATTTTATCTCTTATCTAGTTGAAGGTACACAAAGGAAAGTGACAAGAGATGTCATTTTCGCCGTTAATTTGGATAATGATCCAAAAACGTACAGTGAAGCCATGTCATCGAGAGATGCTCCTCTATGGAAGGAAGCAATCAACGATGAAATGGATTCAGTTATGGGAAATGGAACTTGGGAGTTAGCTGATCTACCCAAGGGAAAGAAACTCATTGGATCCAAATGGATTTTCAAGAAAATGTATCGTCTAGATGGATCCATCTCTGCTTATAAAGCAAGATTAGTTGCGAAAGGTTATAGACAGAGAGAAGGAATAGATTACTTTGATACCTACGCTCCAGTTGCTAGAATTAGTTCTATTAGAACTCTTATAGAAATTTCTGCGGTGAAAGGACTGTAAATCCATCAAATGGATGTAAAGACAGCCTTCCTGAATGCTTTCTTAAAAGAAGAAATTTATTTGAAGCAACCGAAAGGATTTGTGATATCCGGACAAGAGACTAAAATATGTAGACTTATAAAATCTCTATACGGTCTGAAACAAGCTCCTAAACAGTGGCCTGAGAGTTTGATACCACTGTGACTGTGTTCGGGTTTCAACACAACGGTGCTGATAAATGTATATATACAAAATGCAAATCCAAATACACAGTCGTGATCTGTCTTTATGTTGATGATATGTTGATCATTAGCACTCACCTAGAGGGTATTTTTGAAACTAAGAAATATCTATCTTCTAACTTTAAGATGAAAGATCTAGGAGAAGTTGATACCATTCTTGGGATCAAGGTGAAAAGAACAGATATTCAGATTTCTCTTAGTCAATCTCACTACATAGAGAAAATTTTGACAAAAGTTTCAACACTTGAACATCAAAGAGTTTAATACATCGTTTGACCCGAGTATAAAGCTAAAAGTGAACTCTGGAAGAGCTGTGGCTTAACTAGAGTATGCAAGTGCAATAGGTAGCATGATGTATGCTACTCATTGCACTCGTCCTAACATAGCCTTTGCTGTTAGCAAACTAAGTCAGTATACTGTAAACCCAGGTACTGAGCACTGGAACGCAGTGAGTAGAGTGCTTGGATATCTGAAAAGGACTAGTAATTTTGAATTGACATACACGTCATCATCAAGAATACTTGAAGGTTATTTTGATGCCAGCTGGATTGATCAAAATAATGATTCAAAATCCACAAGTGGGGGGATCTATACTCTAGCTGGAGGAGCTATTTCTTGGGCGAGCAAGAAACAGACATGCATTGCACACTCAACTATGGAAGCAGAATTCATAGCGTTAGCTGTTGCCGGTAAGAACGCAGAGTGGATTAGAGATCTACTTACAGACATCCATCTTTGTGATGTACCAATGCCATCAATTCACATGTATTATGATAGTGAGGCCACACTATCGAGAATATACAACGCAGTGTATAATGAGAAATCAAGACATATTGGTCTTCGGCACAATTTTGTGAGACAACTACTTGAAAGTGGTACCATCAAGGTTGTCTATGTCAAGACTTGTAAGAACTTGGCTGATCCCCTTACCAAACCTCTGACGAGAGACTTGGTAGTAAATACCACGAGATCCATGGGTCTAAAGCCACAATAGAATCGTTAGTGATGGAAACCCAACTTAAACTTAGTGCTTCTATTTCTCAAGTTTAATGGGTAACAACAAAGTCACTTAACGATAGAAGGTACTATCAATTAATTTGATAGATCCATGTGAGGTAAGATAGTACGTCGTTGCC
>BJCM01064576.1:0-19799 GCA_018326385.1 Flaveria bidentis | reverse complement strand
AAATCAATGTGGGGATCTAATAGTACTAGTATGATTTCCTAAACTTGCTAACGACTCTAGATGAAAAACAAGAATTGAGCATCAAAAGGTGTTGATAAAATGTCCCAAATGATTTGACTTGCCTGTATGATTCCAAATTGAATTGGTCCAATTATGGTCAACACCTTGCCTAAATGCGACTTAAGAAGATTGGCTAAGATTCCTTTGACATAATCAAACTTGAGTGAGAGGGCCAAGTTGCTTGAAGAGGAAATTAAAAGAGGGCAGAATAACAATTTTGAATCTTTTGGATTTATGAAGACTGAGAGTAGGCTATCAAAGAAAAATAAGGATTGGTTGACGGGAAAAGGGAAGATTGTGTTGAGATTGAAGCCGGTAAAGACTGTGAACAAGGTGATATTACGTGATCCACTTCCCCAAGTCTGTAGAAATTTGAGAAATGGTTCTATGACAATAACACTAGGGAAGCTGTGATCAGAGTAAAGGATGGAGCAGAGATAAAACCTTTTGATCCTATAGAGGTCTTCTCATTCTATGGTGAAGGTTTGGTGGTTCTATGTGAGAATCATTTCAATGTTGGAGCTGGAGCAGAAACAAGAACTAAACCAAGCATGTTTATGAACGTTGCTAACAAAGCTCGGGGAGTTAGAGCTAAAGTCAGGGAGGTTGCTGAAAAGGTTTATCAAGGTCATGATGTAAGGATGGAAGTGTAGGAGCTTACTAGTCAATTTGCACGAGCTAGTGCACATTGAGAGGAAGCTAGTACAACTGGAGTTGGAGAGGAAATATCTACAAATGCTGCAGATGTAGTAGGTGTTGTTGAAGCTGACTTAGATGATCCCGTAGGTGAGGTCCAACCTAGGGGGAGTATTGAAGATCAAGATTAGGTCAAACTCACCTTAGTTAGTACTTATTTTGCTTATAAATGTAATAGGTTTTATGTTAGCTTATTTAGTTTGTAATTTGTATTTTTGTAAGTTTTGTAGCCCAGTGAAACTATGAGCGAAACTATAGTTTCACTCATAGTCAAAAAACCTAGTTAACATGGCGAAACTAGATCATGGGCAAGACAGTTTCGCTGACCAATGAAACTGTCAACGAAACTATGTTTGATTATATATAGAAATTTTTCTCTCATTGTAAGCAAGTTTTGCAAAACCCTAATAAGAAAATATCTTTGTTGCAATTCTCTTTGGGTTGGCTGGAATCATATTGAATTCGTTTTGAGCATTTTACTTCCTTATTATGTGTGAGTTAAGGTGATTATTTAATAGCTTTGAATCTTGCTCATTGTGTTGATTATTTTATTGTTGTTTGATCAGTGTGATATGTTTGCTTTATAAATCATTTGCAATGTATATCGATCAAATGGGCCAACATATTACAAAAAAGATAAAAGTTCACAAAGTAGAAAGTTACACACTCAAGACCACAATGTATAGTTACAAAAGCATGGACCTTTTCACCAACGGGTATAAGTTGATGAGTTGTTAGAGTTATAGTGGAAAGTCGGTCAGATTTATGCAAAAGTACATCCAAGAAAAGCATATTCTTCTTTCTCTTTGGAAGAAATCAGTTTTCACTTCAAATGGATTCGGAAGACTTTGTCTCTGATGCTTCAAAAGACTTTATCTTTGGCTTCGAAATATTTGGTCTTTGGCTTTGGAAGATTTTGCACTTATAATATTTTTGTGTAGATTGTAAAACTTCATAAGCAAGTTCTACTATGTACAAGGTGCATGCATGCAGGAAGCACTTTAATTGTTTTGGGTGCATCAGTCTTTCTATAAGCCTTATAAACTCCTCATAGGCTGATGCTACCGAAATAGAGAAGTTCTTCAGCAATTGACAGTCCTTATTAGAATGAAGACCATTCACTTCTTCATCATTTGATCAGGATCCTTCAAACTCTCATAATATATTCTCCTGTCATAGAGATCATACAGAGGTAGATCAATCATGTCTTACCATAAGTAGACATCTTGACCACCTTCATCTTTGATGACATACCATCTGCCTGGATTAGCAACAAAAGTACAAGATACGATGGGTCTTCTAGATGCAAGAAGTTGTGCTTGAATTAAAGTTGGTTGAGAAGCCTCTTCTTGAATTTGCTCAAGATGCTCTTGTTGGGGTTCAACAATGGAATAAACTGAAGCTTCCCAAATAATAGTTATAGCCAACTGAAGATCTTTTTGTACAAGTTCAAAGACCAAGTTGATTGCAACAAAAAACAACAATACATGGAAATACAACATGACAAAGTTAAGATCAATACAATTAGAAAAGTCAAAATTAGGTCATGTTGTAATAATAATATAAATAAACTGGCTAGTGCATTTTTACAAGTGTGGCTTTAGTGTGTGTGTTTCTTATGGTGTAAATCTCCACCAAAGGAGAAATCCTCTCCTTTGGGTGGGTTTGATTTCATGAGCCATCTATAATTCTCATTGTAACTTGTTTATCAATATCAATGAAATCATAACAATATTATTATCCATCTTTTTGTTCTTTGATTCACACACCTCCACCCATCTAAATTTTGATTTCTAGATCTGAACGAGATGAATCCTAAGATCCAAGATTAATAAATCTGAAATATTGATTTGGCAAAATGGTATCAAAGTTGTTGGTTGCTAGATTTATCTAGTTTTCAGATCTGATTTCATCTTTAATGATGTCAAGAACAATGAAGAAAAGAAGAAAACTGATGAACAATGTTCTTATTCATAAAAAACCTATCTGTTCATACCCAAAATCAAAAGAAAAGCCAACAAATCTCTTCAACTATGGTACGATTTGAAGAATTTTGAACATGTTCATGATTATTCCTTCAAAATTCGATGCAATTGAACAAGATTATCATCAAAAAAGAAGAAATCCCATTTATTCATCTCAAAATCAAGAAGAAAAATCATCAAATCTGTTCTAATATGGTACGATTTGAAGAACTATAATCATTCACTGGATTATTCCTTCAAAATTCGATGCAATTAAACACGATTATCATTAAAAACAAAGAAAAGATGAAGAAATGGAAGCTACTACTGAATTCCAAACCTGCATTGCAGTGTGAAATCGTTTTTTGTTCAAGTCTGAAAACAAATGCGGATGAACAAAAACAAATGCGGATGAAGCTTGATCAATGCGGATGTGTTATACACAAATGCGGATGTGTTATACACAAATGCAAATGACTTGTCAGCAAATGCGGAGGACTTGGCAAAAAATGCGAATTCTTTTTCACAAATGTGGTTGACTTGTAAACAAATGCGGGTACTTTAAGCACAAATGCGGATTTTTTGAAATCAAATGCGGATGCATTGAAATCAAATGTGGATGCATTGCAAACAAATGCGAATGCTTTGCAAGTAAATGTTGATGCATTAGCAAAGAAATATGGATGTGTTGCAAGAAATGCTTATGAACAGCTGATGAATAGGACTTCAAAATCTGAAAAGAAAAACAAGAATATGGATGTTTGCAACCAACAAGCACATCAATTTTGATCATGAAAAAAAAGAGTATAGAAATCAACTTTGGTCACTTTTTCACAGATTCATCCAGGGACTTGTACAACTACCAGATGCCCTTTTTAAAGTACTTGAGCTAACATTTTTAATGATGTTTCGCAACTGTGTCTGACTACTGAGCGGACATTTAGCCAGACATTAATCAAGGGAGTACTCATTATCTGAAGAATGTTATTTATCGAATTATTTAAAAGGAGTGAAAGTGTGTTCAACATTGATTTATGTTCCTGATGTAATTTATTGAAGTTCAAAGCCTTACCATATGCCTAATACATTCTAATACTTGAGTTGTGATATGAACTGTAATACAAGAGTGATACAACCCATATCCAATACCAAGAAGTATTCTTAAGAGATTCTAACCTTTGTCAGAAATATATTATGAGGAGCTTAATCTGAGGCGGAGAACATCAATGAATTGTGCGAGAACATCAATTGATCTAGAAGGCATGTGTTGTTGGGGTTCAACAATTAAATAATAATATAAATAGTTGGGGTTCAACAATTTAGGGGGAGTATTGTTGGGGCTCACATCAGAGAAGATCTTCAAGTTCAAGGTTTGGCAAGCATTAGTTTAGGGGGAGTATTGTTGGAGTTCAACAATTGAATAAACTGAAACTTACCAAATCATAATTATAGCCAACTGAAGATCTCATTGTACAAGTTCAGACACCAAGTTGATTACAACAATACAAGACAATACAACATGACAAAGTCAAGATCAAGACAATTAGAAAAATCAAAATTAGGTCATGTTATAACAATAATATAAATAGATCCACTAGTGCATTTTTGCAAGTGTGGCTTTTGTGTGTGTTTTTATCATGGTGTAAATCACCACCCAAGGAGAAATGCTATCCTTTGGGTGGGTTTGATTTCATTAGCCATCTATGATTCTCATTGTAACTTGTTTATCAACATCGATGAAATCATAACATTATTATTATCCATCTCTTTGTTCTTTGATTCTAGATTTGAACGAGATGAATCCTATGATCCAAGCTCAATAAATCTAAAATATGGATTTAACAACTCTAACTCATCCTGAGGTTTCCATGTGGATGCCTTTTACTTCTTCTTTGACACACTCTTTGTTGCCATCCTTTTTCATCCTTTTCAGAGATCCTTGACTAAGAGGGCTGGCTTTGAGTACTAGCTTTTTTAGTTGTGCCTTTCTCAATTGGGTCTTCTTCCCTCACAAGTTCAAAGGATAAGGGAGTAGAACCCTACTGTGGAATAGAATTTGAGGTTGGCTGAGATGCAGCTCTAGGTTTAGGTTGTATTGTCTGAGTGGGTTCAACCGTAACCTCAACCAAAGGAGGAGCTTGTCTTGGTGGAGAATGTAATTCCATAAGCTATAGCTTCCTAATCTTTTGCTTGGTAACTCTAATGTGCTCCCCTATGGTGGATAAACACATTCGACCAAGCCTCCTTCTTGATAATCCATACAACCTTAAGAAGCTCATCATCCTTTGCCTATCAGCAGACTTCATTTGAATTTTTCTAGATGATGGCTCTTGACTTTGAAGCTTCTTTCCTCATTTTTCTCTTAGAAACCTTTTGCTCTTTGATGAATTGTTGTTCAAGTTACTTAAGGTATTCAAATTCAATATACTCATATGACAGAGGAAGAAGTCTAACTACCTGATAGAGGCCTGTGGCACTCAGGTAGTTTATCATGTTTTGTCTGTCTGCTTCCTTATCTACCTAAGGTTGTTAAGTTGCTTGTTTAAGTACAAAAACTTGTATCATAGGCTTTCTTGAACTGGTGAGATGGTAGGAGCATGCTTGTAAAGTCTTTTTTGTCTTCTCTTTTCTTTGATCTTACGTAGCAACTCTACATCCTCTGCTTCCTTCCTTTCCTTTGACATTTTCATGCCAACCAGTTCATTCATTTCTTCTAAGGGGAGAAAGATAATTTCATCAACTTTATAGTTTTTGGTCCCCAAATAGTTTATCTTGGTTGCCCTCAACTCATCAGTCTGAGTGTTTGGCCTGGGGCAGCCTTGATAGCAGCTTCCATAAAGCCTAAGGGCCCAATTGAACTTTAACCCCTTAGCTTCCTCTTCCTCTCTCTTTCCTACTCCTCAATCTCCTTAGGAGTCAGTTTCCTTTTCCTTTTGTCATTCACTTGCCTTTCTGACTTAAGGTGGAGAGAGATTTGGCCTTCATTGCTTGATGTAGCAGTTTAGCTCTGGTCAGAGATAGATTATGAAGCACGTTTACCAGTTAGTACCTCACTAAGGGAAATGGGCGTTGAAGAGGTAATTTTCTCGTGGTTCACATGTTCAACTACTGGGCCTTCAGTCAAGGTTTCCCCTTTAAATATATTTTACATCCAGTTGTGACCAATAGCCTTACATGCTAAACAGTCTTGATCTTTTCTTGAACTCTTCAAACACACTATCTTGAAACCAATATGTTAATCTTGTAGCTTTTCTATGTTGGCTTGGGTTGATAAGTTGAAGGTCAATCAGATATGTGCTCTTATAGAACCTCAGGTTGGAGAAGTTAAGGATTTCATGTTGCCCCTAAATTCATAAGATCATAAGAGCTCTCGTATCAACATCATACCTCCATCCCATGATTGGATTCTCAAAGTGGTGAGATGGAGTTGGCATAGCTCTATGAATACCCTCCTTAAATAGGTTTTGTATGAGATAGTCCACATCAAGGTGAACTTGAGGAGGTTTCTAAGCATGGATAATTACAAGTGAGGATGGTGAATCCTTAATCTTCATGCCCTCTGAAGAACTCTCAGGTTCTATGATTGCTTGGAGTTTCTCTCCCTTTTTAATTGCATCACCTTCCTACATAGGTGACGTAGGGGTTAGGTCTATTACATCCACATGTTCTTGTGTTCCTGGTTGAGCTCTTCCAAAAGTTCACCCAACTAGTTTCTCCTTTAGATAAGAAATCTCAAGTTGCTCATCATTGACCCTTCTTTGTAAAGTAGTAACATGAGATTCCAAGTGACTAACCTTAGAGACTAAATTGGTGCATGTTTTTGTTAGCTTTTGCACCGTTAGTCTCATGTTCCCCTCATCTTCATCAAAAGAATCTTGTGGGATGAGAGAATTGGACCAAAGTCCACTTCCTCATCACCAACACTGGGTTCTTGACTACTGGATTTCCCCTACACAATGACAACATCATGTGAAGTGTCAATGGATTGGGTTGCCATGGTTGAGGTCTTAATGATGTAATCACTTACATAAGTGAGAGCCTCTTCCATATGGACCTCCTAAAAAAGTTTAGGGAGATCCACCTTAGTAATGGGAGAATGATGTTAGCTAGACATGGGAGACGCAGGAGTACTCATCTCTTTTTGAGTAGGAGAGAAGAAGAGAGACTCATGGTACTCAATAATTCCCATGTCCTCATCATCATAGTATTCAAAGGTGGGTATTGGTTGGTATAGATCAAGAGGTTGGGGATGGTAACTTTCACCTGAAGGTTGTTCATTAGAGTTTTGAGACTCTAAGTGAACACTTAAGGCTGTTAGGCTTGTGTGCTCAATAGGCTGAGCATGAGGAGCCTCAACATTGATCATTTGTATGATGGGATTGGTTTGCTCCTTAGGGAAGTAGGAGCTCTAGTGTCTATTTACTCTTGTATGGTTGGTGATATAGGGGCCTGCATAAGCTGAGTAACTTGTGTTGGGGTTCGTTTGGATTTTCTCAGGTAGGTGAGAGTAATTTGTGGTGGTGTGGGTGTTTGAAAAGTAGAAGGTGTGGGTTTAACACTAGCTAGTCTTGCTAGGTTGTCACCTTGAGCAATAAACTTTAACATTTTAGGAACAAGGGCTATTTCTATCCTTAAGAAGCCAACAATTAGCTTCTTCATGGTTTTCAAGATTTCGGGTTTCATCAATCCCATATTAAGAACTTTACCTATAACCCACAACTATGAAACCAGTTCATAGTTGAGAATATACTGGACATATCTAGGGACATGTAATATTCTAAGGAGTCTGAGTTTGCAATCAAGTTAGTGTACATAAATTATGAGTACCTGAACTTGACCCCCTAAATCATTCCATGAACTAAGAAGGAGATATCCTCAGGAATCTGGTCCCATCCTCCATGCTTGTTTTACAACCTGTCTATGACTACAAAGAAGAGGTACTTCTATTCAGAAGAGACCTTCCCTTGATTGAAAGTCTCCCTTATAGCCTATGTGCTCAAAGGAGTGGTTAACATCAGCTTTTAGAAAGGACAAATCACTTTCTACATCATCCAGCTAAAGATGTGTGTTATGATGGCTGGATTGATAAAGATTGTCCTCCCTTGCACTTTGGCAGACAATCCCTCTCCCCATCCATGGTGACCTCTTAGTAGGTCCTCCAAAAGTCCAAAATTTGATCCTTGTAGATTGGAGGATCAATAATGAAGGAGGTGAAGTAATTTGACAAAGAAAGAAAACGTCAAACCTCTAAGAATTGCATCTTTCTCAGACTCTAATAGAGCAACTTGATTGTGTTGTCTGTTGTTTTGCATGGAAAAATCAGACTGGTATCATTGGCCATTTGAGAAAGCTTAGGTGTGAAGGAAGATAAGAACAAAGGCTGTTTATGGGTAAATTTAGGTTAGAGAATGTTGCAGATGAAGTGGAAAGTGAAAGAGAGGGGAACCGTTAGGTATATATATATGAATTAGATTTGAGACAAAGTTATGGAAAAGGATAAACTTTCAAATTCGAATGTCGGTCCCACCTTTGAAAAAGTGCCCATAAAGTTAGTTTTCTTGGAAGTTGAAAATATTCTAAGGCTACACTGTTTTCGAAAGTTTTGATAAAGGCTTCCGAAGCCAATTTGACTTCAGAAGTTATTCTAAGAGTTGTGAAAATTTTGCATTGGAAGAAAAATACTTCAATAGTTTTCACATCTAAGGCATGTTTGGTTTTAGAAGATAGCAAGACTTGAAGATTTATGTTAAGGAGAATAAATCTTCCGAGACATAATTGTTGTGGAAAGAAAATTGTTCCTCAAAGGCATATAAGTACTTATGAGCAAATTTAAACTTCGGAATATGTTATAAAAATTTCTTTCGAAGGTAAATTTTTTATAAGTAGTTATTTGGTTTGAAGACATAAAATTCTTCCAAAGGTAACCAGATTTCTTTCGAAAGAAAAATGTTCAAAATTTTTAAAAATCTAAGGAATATGATTTATATGATGAATAGACAACCTAGGACACACAAATTTTTGAAATAGTATTGAATTAAGTTTAAGCAAATCCACTCAAGGTTAATCATCCCAATAGTTGATACAAGATACTTGAATCTCTATTCCTCAAAGGCTTTGGTGATCAGATGAACATATTATTCATTTGTGTTAACCTTGACTAGTTTGATTAATCCCTTTTCAAAGTTATCTCTAATCAAATGATACTTGATGTTGATGTGTTTTGTCCTTGAGTGTTGCATATGGTACTTTGTAATAGAGATAGCACTATTTTCGTCTATTTGTATGTGAGTCTCTTTGAAGTTGAATCCATAGTCCAACATCTGATTCTGAATCCAAAGTGCTTAAACACAGCAGCTCATAGCAGTAATGTATTCAGGTTCAGCAATAGTGCAAACACAAAGGATTGTTTCTTGCATTGCCATAAGACTATCCTTCCATAAAGGAATTAATATCGATGCAAACAAAAAGGATTGTGTCTTGCATTGCCATAAGACTATCCTTCCATAAAGGAATTAACATCCCCTTGATGTAGACTATACACTCATATTGCAGCCACCATAGTCACTATTTGTATATTCATATAGATTGAAGTCAAATTTCTTCGGATACCAAAGGCCTAGTGTTGGAGCACTTTTGAGATATCTTAGAATCATTTTGATAGCATCCAGGTGTGACATCTTACGGGTGGCTTGAAATCTTCCAAAAATGCATATGTCAAACATAATATCAGGCCTGTTGGTTATGATGTACATTAGAGACCCAATCATAGCCCTATAAAGATGTTCATCCACACACTCCCCCTCAAGATCAAGTCCAACGGACTGGTTTCGGGTTGTGGGTGTCATTGCAACCTTACAATCAATCATGCTGAATCTAGTGAGTATGTCTTGTACATTCTTTGACTGACTTATGAAGATGCCATTGTCAACTTGCTTCACTTGAATCCCTAGAAAGAAATTAAGTTCCCCTATGGCTTTCATTTCATTTCTATTATTCATCAGCTTCTCAAAGTCTTTACAAAACATTGGATTAGTTGACCAAAAGATAATGTCATCTAAATACACTTGAAACAACAGTAAACCATTCATTGTTCCTTTGATGAAGAGTGTTTCATCAATAGTACCCCTCTTGTATCCATGCTGATAGAGATACCGGGATAGTGTCTCATACCATTTTTGGAGCTTAGTGAAACCCATAAAGAGCTTTATCAAGTTTGCAGACATAATTAGGATGATATGGGTTTGCAAAGGCACATGGTTGTTTAACATACACCTCCTCATCAATCACCACATATAAGAAAGCACATTTTACATCAAGTTGGTAGACCTTGAACTCCTTGGATGCAGAAAAATCAAGGAATATCCTAACAACATCAAGTCATGCCACTAGAGCACAAACATCTATGAAGTCAATCCACTCTTCTTGTATGTGTCCTTGAACAACTAGTTCTGCATTATTCTTGATGCCAAGTCCTCTATGAGCATTCTTGTTCCTAAATACCCATTTTGTACCAATTTGGTCTTCCCTTGAGAAAGAGGACATAGCTTTTGTGTGTTCCCGATATGAACGGGATCGTTGAGCATGGTTCTTAGGAATCATATTGATGATAATAAAACTTGAATGATTCAATGCTAAATTTGTTTATACATATATGTTCCTAGATCCTGATCTGAATGTAATATGTCTTACACTTGTGTAATTATTGGGTACTTGATGAAATACTAATATTTGGTTGTGTTTATAATGTTTAATATTTCATTAATGAATCGTTTAACGTATATTGACTTTATAAGTTTGTGATTGTTTAACGTTACAAATCACCTCTGCTTGCTTCTCGGATAGCCAATTCGTGCCTACGACCACATCAAAACTTCCAAGAGTAACAGGCATGAGATAAATGTCGAAGGTATGACCAGCAAGTTCTATCTTGCAATTCTTAAGGATATGTGTAACAGAGATTTGCTTACCATCAGCCAACTCTACAACATACTTAGACTCCAAGACAGAGGTCATATCACTTAACAGGCTATAAAACTTAGTAGAGATAAAACTCCTATTGGCTCTAGTGTCAAACAATATAGAAGCAATACGACCATTAACAAGAAATTTACCAGTAGTAGTAGTAGGATCGTTTAGAGCTTCACCTGAACCCATGACAAAGGCTCTCCCCTTAGCTCAACCATTGTTGTCTCCATTGTTGTCACCATTACCACCATTGTTGTTATTGCCACTATTTCCATTGCCATTCCCATTTTTTTCAGTTATGGACAGTTTTACTTGAAATGCCCTTCCTTTCCACACTCAAAGCAACCCTTTGGTGTTTCATGGGGCTGCTGAGGCTGCTGAGGTTGTTGAGGTTGTTGAGGTTTCTTCATCAGTTCTCCATGATAATCCTTTGCCGCATGTCCAACTTTCCCACAACGCTGGCATTAGAAACTATCACACCTTCCAGTGTGGTGGTAGTTGCACCAATTGAACCTTGGATTTTTCCCCACGTATCCACTTGGTCCATGAGATGATGAAGATGATTGGTTGAAGTTGTGATTGTTATCAAACCATATATGTTGTTGATACACCTGAGGTTCATGTTGTTGGGGTTGATTGCTAGATGACAATCCCTTGCTAGCATTGTTTTCCCACTTGCGTTTGTTGTCAGGCACGCTTACCACAACGCCCCGCTTGGGTAACTTCCCTTGCTCCATGGCTTTTTTAGTGAGCCTGTGAGCCTGTCGTATAACCTGTTGAATAGTAGGGAGATTTGCAGCAGTCACCATACTCTGAATCTCCGGAACTAAACCACGCAAGTATAGCTCGATTTGTCAGCTCGGCGGATTAACCATGCTAGGACAAAGTGTAGCTAGCTCATGTGACCTGGTAGTGTAGTCCTTGATGTTGGATCCATCCATCTTCAATTACCAAAACTCAACTTCAAGCTTTTGAACTTCATCACGTGGGCAGTATTCCTCGGTCATCATCGTCTTGAATTCCTCCCACGGCAGCGCATTTGCCATTGCCTGGCCAAGCATCTGCACTTGTTCATTGCACCACGTGTGTGTTGCACCTTCCAGTGTTCCAGTAGTGTACTTCACTAGATCCGGCAATGGGCAGTTGCATTTGGCGAAAACTGACTCCGTCTTCTAAAACCATCTTACAAGACCTACTGCTCCATCATCTCCACTGTAGGTATGCGGCTTACAGTCCATGAACGCTTTGTACGTGCATCAAGGCAGTCATGTATTCACGTGTCAGGATATTGGAATCAAACCGAAAGAATTAATCACCTAACAGAATATTCGTGTAAATGATGACTAGTGTCACCGTTTACCTCCAAACTGTGCAGGTTGTGTGTTCAATTCCGCTTGCACGTGTTGGTTTATTAACACATGTAGTTCAGCTGGGGTCATGTTCACGTTGTCGACGCCACGTCAACCGTCACGCCCTTGGCCACGTCCACGTCCTTTCTCTCTGATGTCCATTTTTCACTTTACATTCACAAATACCATAATGAGTAACATCTAACATACTAATCCAAGTGTAGTATAGTAAATAATAAGAAATAATGTACAGTCACAACCACAAAATTTATAACCAAAATGATAATGTATCATAAATAATTTTTAAGTAACTCACAAAATTTCCAATCAATGTCAAAATTTAAGTTTGCAGTTGTGTGGGAAACATCCCTTCCCACATAGGTTAAAAAAAACTATGCAGTCAAAGTCATAAGATAAAGATAATCAATCGAACAAAGCTGATCCATCACTGTCTCCACCGTTTGGGGCTTCTTCTGGTTCTTCCTCAGGGTCTTCATCCAGGTCTACGGCAGGTGCAGGGTTGTCCTTGATTTTTAGTGCTGCGAGTTGTGCTTCCAATCCAGTTAGTCTGCTCTCGACGCCCACAATGTGGAGATCCTGCTCGCCCGTACGCTCAATAAGATCCATCACTCTGCGAGCCATTTTGAAATTTCCTTTGATAGACATCAAAAACCGCTCCTCAATGATGGCCATCTTTAGCCATAATCGACGTATATCATCCTTTAGTGTGGAGTTCTCATACGTGAGCACTCTAACTCGTCAATGCTCAGTCTCAAGTGTCGCGGTCAATACCGCCATGACCTGCTCAAGGGGTAAATCTAGAGATGGGAGAGTGGGTGCTGCAGAAGTAGTTGCTAACCTAGTCCTAGGTCTAACAGTGGCCGGCTTCGGAACACGCTCTCTACGAATCATGCGATATATACAAGCCGGGTAATAACTCCAATCTCATGGAGGGTCGCGCTCAGGTGGCACAAACGGTTGATCCTAGTTTATCTCACCACGAGAGTAAGGATGTCGCGCCTAGTTATACACTCGGTGAGGTCCATGTGGAGGGGATTCAGAACGAGCACGCCTTTTTCCCAAGACCTAGGATGATGATGCCATGTTGTAGTGCATATATATGCCAATCAGTATATAGTAAAAGGATAAGTCAGGAGTAACTAATTCACTGTGTGCGGTTATAGACTAGAGTGTATGCAACCTAGTTCCCTATAACCAATGGCTCTCATACCAATTTGTCACACCCTCAAAATCCACATGTGGAGTTTTACCATGAGGCGTGTGAACAAACCAGGATCACAATCACTAGTTACTCAGAATGACACTATATGCCACATTCAAAACAAACCAACCAAAGTTTAAATGTTTAAAACCATGCGGAAGTGTTTTGTAAATAAGACAAAACCAAAGTAAATAGATGCATAATATGGCAAACACACGCCATCCCGATGTTTAAAACCCATACATAAAAGACAAAGAAATGTGTCTATGAACCCGTGTTGTGCATACAAAAATGTCAACACAATGGTTGGTGAGTTCAAGAGTTTGCTTTTATCATAAATACTAACAATTGTATAGTATAAGAAGTGTATTGAATAAGATAGCTAGTCTATATTCACAAGTAATAAACATAGTGATTTCGCGATCGAAGCCGACTGTATTGCGTTTGTTGCCTCCCATCACGACTTACCAGGTCGTGATGATGTTTGTGTTTAGGACAATATTGCATCTATTTGACTCGAGTGGCACAGGTGGGACTCGTCACACTCAATATTACTACCCAAGATTTCCCACTAGTAACCATTATTAACAATCCGAAAGTGTGAGGACTTTCCAGATATTAAGAACTATGTTAAAACATACACAACTTATAAAAATAAAATAGCATTTGAGTACATGTATGCTACCTCCCCCAGAAGAGAGTTTATAAAAATACAGGGGCATGAACTCACCTGGTGTATAATGATGATGAAAAAAGTGACACATGATAGGTGCAAAGACAACCCTTCAAAGGTTACCTAGAACACACAAGTACATAAGTATGTGTACACAGAAAACTTAACAACCCTAGGTTAACCTAGTTGACCCGTTTGACCCGTTGGTGACATATTAGATGAAATATTGTTTAATCATATAAGATAACTTAACATACAAGAGTATCATGCAACTTACCCATGCGTATCACATTATCAACCTAGGTTCTTCCTAAGTCATCATGCCACATTAGATCATCATACACTCATGCAAATCTCAAACAATCATCATGCTCAAATATTATAAATACATCACATTAAACAATTCATACGTGAAGTCTAATCATGCACTACATGCCATGTGAAGTCACCCACGACCTCGAATCCTAAACCCTGCCAATCCTACTAAGTAGGGGCCTCAGATTTGCATGTGTGTATGACAATAAATACCACATTACTAGCATATATAGTGACAACCAAATTTCAAACCCAATCATGATCTCCTAATCACTAACCATAATTCATCATCATGCATGATCATCAAAGTCTATACTTCATACATGATCAACCAAGCATATTACAACTCAATTACACCTTCTAACATAACAAACATCATCCACAATCGTTCTAACATGTTCCTAACATCATAAGCATGCCCAAACCATCACATTCAAAGTTCTACAAAAATAAAGTTTCCCCTTCGGGAAAGTAATACCCAAAAGTGATCTAGCATCCAATTCAATCATAATTTCAACAATTATGTACCTAATCAAGTTCATAGCATTCATTCTAACATGCTAATCACCTCCAAAACATCCAAATTCTCAACATCATATGCAAAAGTTTCTACTTTTAGTAAGTCACGATTAATATAATTTCATAGATTTTCTTCTACAATTCAATTAAACTAACATCTAAGCATTACACCTAACATATTAGCATCATCAAATCATGAATTCCAAGAACAAAAAGTTTCCTCTTATGGTAATGTATGAACTAGATTATCAAACCCTAGATTTCTTGCACAATCAACCTAATCTAGCATTCATACAACCTAACTAACATCATATAATCATCATACAATCATCAATTTCATATAATCATCATCAATTTAGTGGATTAGGGTTCATCAAAACAACCAACATGAAAAACTAATCAAAACTAACCTTTATGTGTGTAGAAATCACCAATTGAACTTGCAAACACCTTGTTACACTTGAAACTAGATCAAATCCAAATGATAAAGCTTATTCTTCATTAAAATTCATATGATGATGCCAGTACCCTTAAACCCTCCTTTAATTATGTTTTATAAAATTTAACCTTTATAGCATTTTTTTAATAATTTTTAACTACAAATCACAAGTATTATTAACAATAATAATAATCTTAGACATTTACAATAAGTCACACAACACACGAAATATATATTACATGTTGTCATGTTATCGCGTAAAATTTATAAAACAAACATTTAAAATTCTATAAAATCATGAACCACATAATCAAAACTAATAATCAACATTATTAATTAGATTATTGTTGTTTATCATAGATTATTATTATTATGTCACCAACGTTCAACGAAAACTAGTGTGTGCTCACGACACGTGTATGCATGACTTAATGGAACTAACGGAGTTTTGTAACGGAAAATTACCGGATGTCAGACTATGACTATCTATTCTTTCCTCAACATGCTCATTAGCAACTTGCTGATCTTGAGCAGCTTGTACTTCCTCTTGAATGGGCTGATCAACATTAGCCTCTTGTTCTTTTATTTGTTCTTCAATATTAATCTGCTGAAGCATCAATGGTAACAGAGGAGAGTGTGCTCCACTGTAGAAATTTCTTGGATCTCTTTTCTTGATATACTTGAAGGATTTGGCATCATAGTGAGGAATGTCCAAAGTAGGTCCTTCAAGTACTAGGTCAGGAAAGGCTTCATCGATTAGACATTGCTGAAATCTTGGGTACATAAGGAACATATATCTTCATCCTTCTTGTATGTTTGAAGTTAGGCCATTGAACGCATATGCTTACATGTTGAATGGTCTGTTGGTACATAAGGCACATATGGCTGAAGAAGTAATCGCAAGAATGTCATTCCCTCCTATTTTTTGTTTGGACAGGCAGTGTTGAAAAAGATGAATTAGAAATCTCCATGGTAAGTCTACCAACCCCTTTACCATATGCTTTCCCTCATAACCTCCTTCATATCCAATCTCAGCAAAGAAAGTGGTAATTTCTTCATCTTCCAACTCAATAGGAGCATTAGCATCATCATCAAACTATAGACACTGTCTCACAGCTTGTTTAGTGATGACCAAAGAGTGATTATCAATAAGTCCTCCTGTTAAAGTCTTTTCACCATCCACATCAGTTACTTCTGCAGTACTCCAAAACGACCTAATATATCTTTCATAGATAATGGGTCTAACAGTAATGGCATGGGCTACTCTTGTAGTAAAGATAAATCAGATCATATCTTTGAGTCCTTTTGCCTCGGGCACATCAGGGTTTAGAAAAGCACTGTCATTATGGAGCTTGCTCCATGTCAGATTAGCCATTTACCCTGCATTAGAAACATATGAGTTAGATTGATGAAAGTATAGGTTCTACATTATGCATACCTCATTAGTTTGACTTTTGATGGTCAAAGATAAGTATTGATGGTACTGTTCTATAGAAATCACTTCAAATGTTGAATTTTTCAAGAGTTATTCATTGTTATTTTTGTTTATCATTTTTGAAGAGATGATTTTTGATGTCGTTTGACCCTTAATCTGATTTTATTTCAAGAACTTATTTTGACATTTTCACATTCATCATCCTCTATTCATATGATGAACATGGTTATGAATTTTTTCTTCTTTGTTGATATTCTTCTTTGTTTGCAAGCTCATTGAAGTAAAAAATGTTCATCTATTCTTAGAATGGGTCTCATTATGAATGTTATTCATTAACCTAGGGTTCTAAGTTCGTCATCAGTCCAAGTGTTCGACATTTAAGTTATAAAATGTTGAATGTTTCACCTTCTATTCGATACTATAGTTTGGCAGAATAGAAGATGAGTATAGAATGATGAGACTAAGATATTTGATTGTTAATAATGATGATGATTGAAGAAGATGAATAGTGTGTTTTCGTTCGACGCACTTTGGAGTCACTCAAATTTGAAAAGTATTAAATGACCTTTTGAATGTGCTTTGAATAGACAAATAATAACATTTACAAGTTTTTCACAAGTTTCAGAACAAATGCGGTCAAGTTTAGTTCACACTGTAGCAAATGCGGAAGGGTTTTATGCATCCGTATTTGTTTACTGTTGTAAATGCGGAAGAGTAAAACTTACGAGTTTGGACATCCGCATTTGTACACTATAGCAAATGCGGAAGTTTGAATACGTTAGTTTTATTCAATCCGCATTTGTGCACTGTGGCAAATGCGGAAGAACTAAGTTCATCAGCATTTGTGCACTGTAACGAATGCAGTTGATCAAACTTGTTCAACATTTGCTCACTGTAGCAAATGCGGTTGATCAAACTTGTTTAACATTTGCTCACTATAGCAAATGCGATAGAATTAAATTTCCACATTTACTTGATCATCATTCATTGTGACAAAGAGATTAAGCACTTGTTTATTCTTTTTGAATGTACATGTAAAGTGTTGAAGTTGCACATATCCACAAGTGTGGATGAGTAAAACAAATGCGGAAGTGAAATTATCATCCACATTTACCAAATGCGTTAGAACACTTTTGTTCCACATAGGTTTTAACACTTCAAACTTTTCATGTATACTAGTTAGACACAAATGCGATAGAGTAAAGTCCTTATCCACATTAATCTTAACACTTCAAACTTTGACATAAACAGTCACCCACATTAACCAATGCCCTTACGTGCATTAACTTTTGAACTTAATCAAAGGTTAATGTTTCTGTTTTGGTTTTTCTTTTTATGAAGAAATGTCTCTGGTTGAATTCTTTTATGAAGTTGATTGAATTCTCTTTTGAAGTTGTTGACTGTTGTTGGGTTCATCAATTTTTGCTTGGATTGACTTGTATGCCGGATGTGATACAAGTTCCTACTTTTTGACTGTTCTTGGACTTCTTATGCTTCCAAGCATCTGCATAGGCTGAGATACTATGGTGTTTTCAAGATAGTAGATGTTTTCAAAACATTAGTCAAAAACTTTTAAGTTACTCCCCCTAAAGTTTATATCCTCATTAGGATAGAAACTTTAAAGAATTGAAACTTTTTGAAAATTATGTACTTTTAATTATTAATAACTAAGAGAAGTATATCTTTTGTTGGGATCATATCAATCTTTGATTACACATGTGCATACTTTATGATAAAATAGACATGTTTATGAACTTGTTGATTGAAGGTATGTTTGTCCTCTTAAACTCATACTAGGTTGATATTTTGATGCAAGTGATATTAATCATGTTTTTGGTTGATTTAATTATTCAACATGTACCTCACACACAAAAGCATGGAATGATTAACCATCCTTATGTAATGCATGGTAGAACTTTTTCACAACTTTCCTTACCAGGTCACTTAAGTTATGAGACCTCATTTTCATTGATCCTCATTGGGATTCTTTTACTTTGATTCTTTTCATGATGATCCACATTGGGATTCTTTTCACTCCACTTTGGAAGGTGATCCATGATTGGATTCTTTTATTCATTCACTTGGAATGTATTGCTTTCGTAGATTCATCCAATTTAGATGTGTTCCTTATTGGGAATCTTTTGGATTAGTACATCTGCACTATGTGCTTGTTTCATGAGGACTTTGCACAGCAAGACAAAGATGAAACTTGATGTAGGTGAAATAGATTCATAAAGTATCATTACCTGGTGTTTAGGTTATTACACACACATGCACTCAAATAAGCCAATACATACCTGTACTTTGAGATAAGTGTTTCACCATTGAATAAGATTTTAATACATCACTTCATGTATCTTCTCTTCCAAGTTGAGCCTACCAACATAACTTGTATGTCATGACAGTCTCTAAAATTTTGAAATTAAGCACAGTGAATGATATAACGATTGTAATTATATCATTTCCCAATGTATTCTTTTCTTCCTCAAAATTGACTTCTTTTTGTGATTTTCTAATGTTTTTGACTTGTTTTTTTGATGTTTTGATTGGTTTTACTCAAGGTTAATCATGCTAATTGATTGAACTAGGAATTCAAACCTACTAGGTGCAAATGCCTTAGTAAATAAATCAACCAATTTATTTTCAGTGGGTACTTGAATCAATTTGATTAACCCCTTTTTAGCATATTCTCTCAAAAAGTGATATCTAAATATCCTATTGAAGTTGCATCCTCCATAATCACTATGAGTGAAGGAACAGAAATTGAAATCTCCTTTCTTTGGATACCATAACCCAAGAGCAGGTTTGCCCTTAACATATCTAAATATCCTCTTGACAACATTCACATGAGATTCCTTAGAAAACACCAAACATAATGTCAGGACTACTGGCTATTAGATACATGAGTGAACCGATCATAGATCGATAATGAGTCTGATCCACTAATATTCCTTCTGGATCAGGTCCAATCTTCACTTTAGTATCCACAGGGGTTCTGATAGACCGACAATCAGCAAAGTGGAATTTCTTCAACATTGTTTCCACATATTTTGATTGATTGATAAAGATTTCATCTGTCATTTGTTGGACTTGCACCCCTAGAAAGAAAGTGAGTTCCCCTATTGCACTCATTTGAAATTTTGAATGCATAAGGTCTTCAAA